>KV723837.1:0-38599 GCA_000500205.2 Phytophthora lateralis | reverse complement strand
GGTACTTGTCGTTAGTTGAGTAGTTGAGACAGCGACGTGTCGTCTTGCAACGCCCGTGATACTTCGGCCAACGCCACGCAAGACGAGAGCTTCGTCGTCCAGAAGGCGCGACCTGACATGGCAGTAGCAGGTCGAGAAGATTTGTCGCTTCGCTTCCCCTGCTTCACCAGCGCGTAGCAGTCGAGCGACATGAGGTGCGTCTGTAGTTCTTCACGCGATAACCGAGGCACCCAGGCGGTCTGTGGGAGACCCCGCAAGCGCGCCAGCTCCTCGCTGACTTGGTTCATATCGCACTGCTGCGATCGCTTGGGGTTGCTGGTGCCGTCGTTTTCGTTGCTGCCGGGGGCAAGTGAAGTGATCACGTGCAGCAGCAGTTTCGCTTGTCTTGGCAGCTGCTTGATTTGCTGAACAATAGGGGACGAGAGCATTGCCGTAGCGCACAGAAACACATCGCGCACCGTAACCTTCACAGCTGCGGCAGAACTCTCCAAAGATGAACTGCTGGAGCGTTGAAGCGCGTGGCGGGCAGACTGCTGCAGCAAACTGATGGCCAAGCGGGCGTCGCCATCTCGGGCTGCCACCTTCCTGGCAATGAGCTCAACAGCACGAGCCTCTATGAACTTGGCCACTTCTGAGCTGTCGGAACTTGACGCGCTCTGCACATAACTCTGCAGAATCAGCAGCAGCTCCTGGTGCGAGTACGAGCCGAAAACCACACGAGGGACCCTCGAGTCGTCCGAGCCTTCACAGGTAACATGAACGCGCGACACTTGCTCATACATGTCGACGCCGTTCATGATGCCCAAGAATTTGACCTCTGCGGGTGCCATATGAGCCCACCGCACCAAGAAGTGGAGCAGCTCCTTCACCCTCGGCTGCATCCGCGCAGGAAGCCGCAGCAACTGGTCCACCTCGTCCAGCACCAGCACCACCGAGCGCTGCTTCGCCTTCACACCGCGCTGCATTGCAACAAAGCTGTCGAGCGCGTACGGATCCATTGCTTCCGGTACACTCCAACTCGTAGTCTGTCGCACCTGCTGCGCCACGGCAGCGTACAGTGCCGCCGGGTCCGTGAACGTGCTGCAGTTGAACCTGACCGCTATCTTGTCATCTTTCCTAGTTCGTTTCCGGTTCGTTGGCGATGTAATTGCCGCCGTCTCGTATCCCTGTCCTCTCAGCAGCTCATTCACTGACGAGCTCTTGCCGGTACCGGGGGGTCCTATGATGAACAAACTGCCCTGCGCGTCTCCCTTGAGCACTTGACGAACGACCTGGTGCTCCTGTGCACGCCCGACAATGGGCGAATCAGCACACAGCGATTGTCCAGAGCAAATACGCTGCAACACTGTCTGTGGGTTTTCTGCAGCCTCCGGAATGGCTGGGCCCGCGTACTGCAGCGTCCTCCTTAATACCACGCGCTTGACGACACTCGTCTTGGCTTCTGCGACCTTCGCTGGGGTCTTGGAGACACTGAGCACCGGTGTACGGGGCTTCGGGAGGTGCGGAGTGAGCAGCAAAGGGACGTCATCGGTCTTGCGCTTCTTGAAGGCTGGAGGACTCGGCGGCGCCGCGGATTTCGATGCGATCTCGCGCAGTCGACGCTGCAAATTCTCCGCGATTTGTTCTCTGTTCGCAAGCTTCTGGGCCCGCGTGACCATGGTAAGGGGGATACAAGGAGACAAGACGCACAGACACAAAACAACGTTGCGCTTTCGAAGGCGAATTCGATTGTGATGGATGGCGCCAAGAGCAAAATGGCGCGAAATGCTTTTTGACGAATAGAAACGCTGGATGGTTGGATATTTGACGAATCGGAGCGAGGTATGTGGGAGGGAGCGGATACCCGATTTGTCCTGGAAGAACGCGAAGCAAAGAGGCATTTGTGAAAATATTTTTCATAAGTTACAGGGTGAAGACGATGCTGATCGGGCCCATTCAGCGCGTAGCAGCTTCTCTGCTTGCAGTCTCCGCAGCGGTGGCCACAAGTTTGAGCCGATCGATGCGGGAAGTGAGGAGCGGGTGCGAAGTGTCCCCCAAGTAGTTTCCTTTTTCGGTGATCATCCTCGTGTTGAGCACCGACCGCATCTCACAGTTGCGCGAGAGTTTCCGCTGGAAGCAGTTGATGCCGCCATGAGCAAAGCCGCTTTCGGCAGCGACCTGGTCGGCCTCGTGCTCCAAGCTCCAGGAGAGATACAAGTTCCCACCGACGATACCCAGGACGCCGACGATTCCCGCGATGAACTTGTTTGGGATCTTGTGGATTCCGACACAGCTCCCAACAAGCGACGCCGGCAGGAAGGCCCCAGTGTACATGGAGTGGTTCTTAGCGATGTGGGCGCTTTCGTGGGCCAGCACAAAGTCGATCTCGTCGCGCTTGGGGATGTCGTACTTGTCGTGCAGGTGTGACGGCGCGTAGAAGGCGTCGTACAGTTCCATGGGCAGCACAATGCAGGCTCCACGGCGGCCGACCGTGAGGTTGGCCCCCATCGACGCGCCCGTGGATTCTTCGCCCACACGGATGGAAATCCGTTCCGGGTTCTTCACGCCCACGCGAGCCGCGATGCTTCGAACGTTGATGGCGAAAGGGTCTTTGTGGTCGAGTTCATGGGCGTCTAGACCTTGGGCTAGTCGGAGCGAGTGCGTGCTCGTTGGTTCCGCGATGGGGTACGCCGAGTATCCGTAGATAAGCAGCGCCGACGCGCCGATGAATCGCTTCGAGTACAGAGCCGTCGACATGAGCTTGATCGCTGTCCGGGTCGCCAATTTCCAAATGGGCTCAGCCCCGACGGGCACTTGCGGTGGTGCGGGCGGCATTTTGATATGCGCGCGTTTCTCGCTGTGTGTGCGTTGCTATACGGCGATTCGGCGGTCCACTTGACAGCGTTTCAATATGCTGCTTGACTCTGGCGCCGATTTGCCCGACCAACTGCCGAACCTAGGAAGGCTGAGAATCCACACGCCGAGACCAAGTGGCCGAGTGCAAGCGACCTCGCCGAGCTGGTGTCTGCGGTCTCGGCAGCGAGCAATTCCTTTGTGGCCATGAGTTTTTGCGTTTCGACCCCATGACGTCCGTCGTCCAATTGCTGGAGGTAACGACCGCTTCTTTTATTGGTTGAAACTTGAAAATGAAGCGCTCGGATTAGTTGAAAAGGAGCTGTCGCAACTTCAGAAAGCATATATTATTTCACTGAAGTGTAGCCAACTCGGTGTTCTACCCCAGGTTGCAGTGGAGGTCAAAATGGGAGCGCAGACTACCCGTGCCGAAAGTCCTGTTTGCCGTTCTTGCAGTACGGGCAGTATCTGTTGAGCTCGTAGTCTGGCGAGAGTCGGTCTTCCTCGGTCAGCGGGCTGCGGCACGAAAAGCAGGAAGTGACGGCAGCCTCCGTCAAGTCCGGTTTGAGCGCCACGCGGTCGTCGAAGATGTAGCAGTCGCCCTTGTAGTGCGCACCACCCACCTTTTCAAAGTACTTGAGGATGCCTCCATCCAGCTGATAGACCTCATTGCGCCCGTCGTTCAGCAACGCGTACGAGGCCTTCTCACAGCGCACGCCGCCCGTGCAAAACATCACGATAGGCTTATCCTCCGGAAAATGCTGCAACTGCTGCTGAGCCTCGCTTGGGAACGCGCGAAAGCTTTTAATGTTCAGGTCCACCGCGTTCTCAAACGTGCCCAAGCGAACTTCGTAGTCGTTTCTGAGCCACAGAATTTCACCCAAGCCAGACAACGTTAGTGTTCGTCCCAATTTCAGTGCAATGCCGTCTCACCTGGTGTCCAGAATGACCATATCTTTGCCATCGTCCATCCACGCCTTGAACTCTTGGGCCGAAATGTGTGCTGCCAGTCCGTCCGCTGCTGGGTTCACCTCCTCCAGCCCCATCGAAATCACCTCCTTCTTGATCTTCACCAGCATCCTTGGCAGCGTCATGCGCTCTGAGTACGAGTCCTTGAACTCGAGCCCACGCATCTCCGAGTGCAGAGCAGAGATCGCTTCTTTCATGACTGCCACCGCCTCCGACGTCCCTGACAGCCGAATGTTCACCCCTTCCACAGACAACAAAATCGTCCCGCGAAGCTTGTCATCTCCGAAACGCGCTGCAGTTGTCAGCAGTTGCTGCTTGAGCTCTGGCAACCGCTCAGCGGAGAGCACGCAAAACCCATACGCCGACGAGTTCACATACGCCGTCTCGGCCATTCCTAGCCGCCCGTTTTTGTTAAACAACCGGTGCCAACCGGTACAGTACCGTCAAAAACTTCAATTACCATCACTGATGCGTGTGTGCATCACTTCCAAGGTATCGGCAAACAGTGTAAAGCGAAAAGCATGAGCAGCCGCGAGTGGATGGAGACGCCTAGCGTGGTGCTGGACGAGGCGCGTCTTCAGCACAACATCGAGCGCATGCAGGCGTTGGCGACGTCGCACAACGTGAATCTCCGCCCCCACGCCAAGACGCACAAGACACGGGAGATCGCGGTGAAGCAATTGGCGGCTGGCGCACGTGGCCTCACCGTCTCCAAACCGTCTGAAGCGCTGCGATTTTTGCGCGGGGAAGTTCCTGGACTCAAGAGTTTGTTGCTGGCGTACCCGGTCGTGCAGAGGAACAAGGTTCAAGAAGTGCTCAAGGCAGCGCAGGAAGTCGGCGTGGAGTTTTTGCTGACGGTGGACAGCGCTGAGGGCGTTAATGCTGCGCAAAAGGCAGTGCAGGCTTGTGGTTGCAACGTGAAGCTGCTGATTCACGTTGATGTTGGATATCACCGCGTGGGTATCGAGGAAGACGACCCGCGACTGCTGCAGCTTGCGCAGCGCATCGACAAGACGAGCAACCTCGAGTTCTGCGGACTGCTGTCACACGCAGGTTCGACGATCTTGCTACAGGGCGTTGGAGGAGGAGTTCACTGACTGGTCTGTTGTGCGTAGGCCATGCTTATCGCTGCAAGTCGGTATCGGAATGCTCGGAAGTTGCGGAGACAGAGAGGTCGATTATGGTTCGCATCAAGAGCATGCTGGAGCAGGTACGAACAGGACAGTACTGGGGTGCTGTTGGAGGTCTAGCTGAGTCCTACTCGATGTTTATCGCCATAGAATGGAATCGCAGTTCCCATCGTGTCGGTTGGGAGCACCTTGACGGAGCCTGCTCGAAAGGACTTCACGGGCATCACGGAGATTCGTCCGGGAAACTACGTGTTTCTTGATCGCACCCCTGTGCGCATGGGACTCTTCACCATGAAAGACGTCGCACTGACTGTTCTCGCCACAGTTGTGAGCTCAAACAAGTACAACTTCATCGTCGATGCGGGCTCGAAGGTGCTGAGCTCGGATGGAGCGCGATCGGCTGGGGATTTCGGCTCGACATGCTACGGCCTCGCCTTCTACGAAAAGGATTTCGACCGCGTTGTGAACGAGCCCACTCAAAACAAAACGCTGCTCGAGGATGGCAAGGAGCTCATCTGCTTCGAAGTGACTAGCCTGTCAGAAGAGCATGGCTGGCTGAAAAAGATCGAGGGTATTCCTTCGCCAGCTATCGGCCAGCGCCTTGTTATTGTGCCGAACCACGCCTGCGTCGTGTCGAACCTCACTGATAAGTTCTTCATTCAGGGCGAGCAGGTGAAGGCCTGGAAGCTGCTGTCGCGTGGTTGCACTCAGTAAGGGTTCATTTTGCGATGGCTCACCAATGGCTCAGACATGACTTTAGCTTCATTTTAAAACCATTGCAGCTGAACGTTTTCGATTAACTCGCGGTTCGCACTGCGTTGGATCCGTCGCATCAACTCGTCACTCGTTTTTGGCAAGCTGCTGATCGCGCCACCGTCCTTCAGTCGGAAATTATCGAGCATCTTATTCGTGGCAACCTCAATCACTTGCAGCTCTTGCTTTTGTGTAGCCATGTAGTGCTCGAACGCTTCAGTCTGCAAATGGGATTCACGCAGCGACTGCGCCCACTCCTCCTCGTACGCCAGCTTCACGAGGTGCCTACGGAACGGAGATCGCAGGATTTTGGCGACCATAGCTCTGAACGACACGTTCTCCACATCTACACCTTGCTCTGAAGCATTCTCGAGGTTTCGATAGAAGGAGGAACTCTCAGTCTTGGCGGTAGGCGGCGGTGAATGGTACATCCATGTCGTAAGGGCAAACCTCGGCTTGACCGACGGCATGACGCGGTGCAACATTTGCTGCGACGAAAAGAGCACCATCTCGCCGAATCGCGGTTGTACCACGACACGAGCTTTCGGGAACGGGTAAAGCACGATTTCACCTCCATCTCCCTCACTCCAGTCCTCGTTCAAGTAAAGCACTGCTGTAACGCACTTGCCGTCGTCTCCATAGGTATCAAAGTGCATCGGGAAGCACGCCCCTCGCCCAGCATTGTGCTGCACCTTGACCATGTGTCCTGCAAGCCCCACCCACACCGGCATCGCTTGAAGCAGTGGGCCAAACACCACTTGCTGCTCGAAAAAGTCTCTCAGGAATGGCACCGACGTTTGATCTCGAACCGCATCCAGCGCCAACTCCGTCTCCAGTATATCGTGCTTCTCCAACAGCAGAGTCTGAGTCTTTGGTGCGTCGTTTAGCAAAATGTGCGTCGAGTTCGGGTACAATTGCCCGCTGGTTCGAAGCAGCTTCATTTCGTCGCGAAGGTGGCGGAGATATCCCGCCGGGAAGGCGTTGCGCACCACGTAGTAGCCATCGGTGAGCAGTCCGCTCACCAATTCTGGAGTCACGGATGCATTCCAATTGGCACCGACCCTCGCTTGTGATGGAGGGGGCGACTGCAGCGACGAGAGCGATGATCGGCCGAGCGGAGACCTTGTCCAGCGCAGCATTTGTCACAACTACGACCCAGCATATTATGCTATAGTACAGGGTCGTGGCTACACATTCGCGATCAGGTTGAAGCGATGCAGTTCGTGCTCAGCGCAGTGATCGAGAAGGCGTCGCTCCACGATATGATGTAGGTATCTCCACCCGTATTGGGGACGGACTGGTACTAACGGTTGTTGCCGTGGGGGTGCAGCTACGCGGCCTGCCCGAAATGCTTCATCCAGTGACAACGGAGTAGGCACTGAGCGGTTGCCAGTCCAATGCTCGTCTTGCGGCACAACCTGTCGCCTTGATCAGCTGCAATTCATGTATCGCCTGAAGGTGCGTACGGTAGTTTTAATTAATATATCCCATCGCACTTGGTCACGTTGTTGTTGGCAGCTCAAAGTCATGCACGGATCGGCCATAGCAAATGTCATGCTGTTCAACGAGGCGGAGGACCTCCTGGGCGTCCCAGCCTCGCGGATGAGATTCTCCCCAAGCACCCGAGCCTGTCTCAGCTGCTGGAAGAGCTCTTGGACGGACTGCGCGTGTCCTTTTCTTTTCAACGTCCGGCGCCAAAGCGCAACGCCAAGTAAATGCAGCTCACGATGAGGTGCTGTTACTCACGCTGCGTAGCGGCAACAATGAGCGAGTTGTCTAACGTGCTGCTACCGGTACACGTATTAATACATGTATGATGGACCTGAAAAGCACCAAAATGGAGCCGCTGCTGCCTTGCCTTCTACCGGAGCCAGCTGCAACGTTCGCCATCAACCTGCTGCAGCAACGTTCGCCATCAACCTGCTGCAGCAACGCTCAGGTGGCAATCACCTCGCTTCGTGAAGACCCCATCAGCAGAGATAGGGCCTCCCCGCCTGCGCTCTTTCGACCAAACGTTGAACGTTGAAGTGGACACGAAGCGATACCTTACAACAATCTTCGCCACATTCTACGCCATGCAAACTTTCTTCTGAGCTCTCAAATGTCAAGTTGTCTAGTTGCCTTGCCTTTCACCTGTCCCGGTTTCCGCTCGTCAATTGGTCAAAACGCTTGTCACTTTTTCATCCAATCGCAGCTCGCCGGTCTCTGCTCAGCTTCCTCCGTCTCTCTTCAGTGCATGCAGTGGACCATCCTCACTGCGCTGACCCGAGCCTCTTCACCCGCAGCGATGGCACACGACCGCGCGACCGCTACGACGCGCCCGCTGCTTGTGGCGCGCAACTTGCTGCCGTCGGCCACCAGTAGCAGCAGCGTCAGTGCCAGCTCCACGAGCGTCGTGAGCTCGTCCTCGGCCTCGTCCGTCGCCGCGCGTCGACGGGAGCGGAAGTACGTGGGGGACGACCGCGTGGCCACCGCGACGGCCACGTCCTCCTCGACGCTGTCCACCGCCTCGTCGGTGGACGTTTCGTCCGACGCCGCGAGACGTGCGAGGAGACACACGCACCACAGCCAATTGGACCAGGACGCCAAGAGCGCACGACGACGCGGAGAGTCCTCCCCACATGGACACCATACGCACAGACATCAACGGACAAGAGACGCGCCGGCAGTCACGGAGGCAGGTACTGGAGACATTGGGCCGGAGAAGTTCGCGTCCAAAGTGTTCGCCAAGACGCACAGCACCAAGAAGGATGTGACGGCGATGGATTCGCCGCCGGCCTCGCCCGAGCAGTATTCATCGTCGTCGTCGGGTGGGCAGGGAAGTGACAAGGAGGAAACAGAACACCAAGGACAGCAGCAAGTGGCTATGAAACCATCAAGGATGGTCGTGAAACGTCGAGCTACAGCTCCCGCGAACAGTAGCAGTGCTCGTCGAACATCGTCGGGGCCAATGCCCGTGCCGTCATCACCGGCGCGGCAGCCGTCACGCAGTGTTGGGAAGCCCGGAGTGACGAGTAGCCCCAGGATTGGAGGGGGCAGTCCAAACACTGGTTCCAGCAGTCCTGGAGGCGTCACGCGCAGCTTGGAGAAGTGGCAACTGCGATTGAAAAGATCGATTTCTGGAAATTCAAGCGGGACCGATGATGAACGCCATGGAAGGGAGCCGACCTCATCGCGCCGGTTGTACAGCAACCACCGCAGTCGCCAACTGATGGAAAGCCCGCCCCCGCCGGACCAGGTAGCGGCAACCAATCGAAGGCGCGGGAGTGACTCTCCGTCGCTGGACCAGACAAGGACTCGAGCACGGAGTACTTCTCGCGGATCAAGGCAGGCAGCGTCACCAGGAGCTAGTGGTGGATTGCCTCCACCCCCACCGCCGTTGTCGCTATCTTCGGATGCCCAGGGTTCTACGACGCCGCGGTCATTGGCACGAAAAGTGCCGCAACCCGACGATGACGACGCAGACGGTGGCGATGGTGCGATGCCGAAGCCTCGACCAGTTCGAATTCGCTATGAGACTCCAGAGCGTGGCATGGGCGGCAAACGGGAGATTTCTCATGCGTCACTGGGTAAACTGATAGCACGCCTTACTGATGCTCACCAGTATGACACAGAGTTCCGCGATGTGTTCCTGCTGACGTTTCGTTCTTTCTGCTCGCCGTACGATTTTATCAAGAAGCTGCTGAAGCGCTACACGGCTGTGCTGTCGCTTTGTGGTGGTGTGGATGCCGAGGCGATTGAAGAAACCCAGCGGTTGCTTGACCAAATCACACTTGAGGAGGAGAACGAGCAGCGCTCTTCAAATTTAACGTCCATCTCGACAGCACGATCCGATATCAACACGGGGATGGAGGCCAACGTCTCCATCATGCGACTGCTAAGTGTGCTCAAGTTCTGGATCAAAGAAAGTGGCTTTATCGATCAGGATCTAGCCAACGATCGCAAGGCTCAGAAAAAACTGGTGGCATTTCTGAACGAAATCCAGAATACGTCACCGATCCCCTCTATTCGACGACACGCTGAAAACCTTTTGCTAACGGTCGTTCAGATTTTGTCGATGCAGAAGCAGCAAGCTCAGCAACAAGCGCATGCCCAAGCAAAGGCTCAATCTCAGAGAGGTTCTGTGAAAGTACCTCCACCTCCCGCTTTGGTAACGTCGTCTTCGGCGTCAGCGCTACCAGACCGGCCATTCTCGAGGGGGGATGCTGATGTAATTCAGCCTCCCCAGAGTGCGGCAGCTCTAGCAATGGCGCATCAGCTGAGTGACCGTGGAGCATCACACTCGCGAATTCGTTCACAAGCTGCAACCAAACTTGCATTGGCACGATCATCGTCGGACCCAAAGCGTGAGAGGTCTATGGTGAAGCTCCGCACTAAAAACTCCAGTGGTGATATTTTCCAGCTTCGTAGTCGATCAATTCCAGCAGGGGCTGACGACCAAGCGGTAGCAGCAGCAGCTACGAGAGATCGGATGCTGCGCAATGCAGCCCAGCAGCAGGGCACTGGTGTACCCAGCGCCGCTGCGGTGGCACCCAAGATCGCCCGAGGAATTACTACGGGTAGTGCTGAGGCTGCGATTAAAGCGAACGCCAACGGTGGCAACAATGCCGGTGGCTTCGACGAGATTATCCAAGACACTTTGCAACGTGCAAGACTAACAGCTGCATCGCGCAAGAGCGCGCGCATCAGCTATGACAACGTGGAGCCTTTGTCGGGATTGTCAGCGCAAGAGCTGGCTGATCAGCTCTCACTTATGGAGGCAGACCAGTATTTCTCGAAGCTGAATCCACGTGAGCTAACTAATAAGGCTTGGACACGCGAGAACAAGCATCGCGAAGCACCGCATGTGATGGCCTTGATAGAACTGTTCGATGCGACAGCTGAGTGGGTCTCGAGTGAAATTCTGCATCCGCAGTTGCAGGCCGTGGAGCGCGCCAAGATGATTTCACTTTTCATCGATGCAGCCGACAACTGCTACCAGATGAACAACTTCAACACGCTGTTTGAAATCACTACTGGACTTTCAGCACCCTGTATCCGACAACTCAACACTACATGGAGCCTGGTCAGTGCCGCAGCACATGAAAAATACCAGTGTCTTCAGCAGGTGTGCTCACCTGATGATAATTATCGCAGCTATCGCCAAGCATTTGCACTAGCTGAAGGTCAGCCACGTCTTGCTTGCTGGTTCATTTTAGTGAAAGATTTGTTCACGTATGAGGAGGCAATGAAGTCCATGGAGGACGGACTTGTGAACTGGCAGAAGTTTCGAAGGATCTACCGTGTCATTAGCGAGGCGTTGGACCGTCAGAATTTTGCGTACGTGCCTCCCAGCTCCACGGCGGCTAATGGGAATAGCACTGGCACCGGTGCTGCATCGAATAATGCCGGTAGTGTTTCGAGGAAAGGCCGTGGGATTTTGCGGCATGACCGGAAGACACAAGTTCACATCCGACACCGGATTGACACGTACGTTCTTCTCCATCTTGTCTTGCGACTCGGCTCTCAGATTGTACTAATGCTGTTGTGAAACCCTTTGTGCAGTATCCGGAAGGACAGCTCTGTGTTGTATCAGCTTGCCCGCAACGCAAATACGCAAGAGAGCATTCTGTTCGTGAACAGTTTATCGGAAGCGGGCTTCCTTTAACCGGGTTGTTATGATGCAACTCATGTCCGCCTTGATGCGCATTGCCATCCAACGAGTGGTGCCGCAAACAAGGCGAGAAAGGCGGGGAATGACAGGTTCGTAGAAACTTACAAATCGGCGCTGTTACGGCAGCAGGCCACATCGATCCTGCCCCCGCAATGTACAAAACGTTATTCAAAGCTGCAACGATTGGAGTCAGCCAAATGGAATGAAGAAAAAGCAAATAAACTGTTGTGAAATCCCTCGCTCATCTCACGGTCCTTTGGTCTCATGCAGTATCGTACACAGATAAGCTTCGTAGCAAGACCCACAGCTCCCGCTTAATCCGTGCTGAAGCTGTGGGCGTCTGCTACCCCTTTCGGTTGGATCTGTGAATCTTCTTCTGATGTTGGTGATGCACTCGCCTCGGATCTGCCCTTCTTCTCCTCGCCCTGTAGGTCCTCATTCGACGAGAGTTTTCGTTTCGCGCCAACTTCACGCTTTTCCTCCGTCGCGTCTTCTTTGTTGTCATTGTCGTGCTCTTGAGCATCCTTCTCGTTCTTCTCTCCATCAGCCTTTTCACTCACTTCTTCCTTTTCTCCTTGTACCTCCTCATTTACAGTCCCTGTCGGCAATCTTGTGTTATCGAACAATGCCTTGACAGACGCACCCACACGAACGTCGCCCTCCTTTTCATCCAGCTGCATCAGCACTTCACGAGGACGCCACTTGTACAGCTGCTCGAGAAAGTCATCCCGCTCCAAATCCCTCGCCCCGAGACTCATCTTGTAGTCCATGGACATGCCCAGATCCCACATCTTAAACCCAGCCAGATACAAAAACTTGCTCAGCGCATGAAGTTGCACGGTGCCCGCTCCACTAGCTTTGCTGAAACCCGTCAAGCTCGTGTAGACGCTGCCAACCGTGTAGCCGAGTTCCCCGGCCACCAACGTATCTGTAGCCACGTCATACATCTCCACCGTGAAGAACCGGACTTTCTTACCAGGATAAAGCTCCATGCCGTCACTTCCAGCCTCAAACAACGTCTTGAAGCCCTGGACAATGGGAGGATACAGCCACGGGATGCCGTGCTTCTCGTGGCAGCCCGCCACGACGCCGTCAAAGTCTCGGTTAAGTACAAATTTAAATTTCTTGGCCTTCTTTCGCACGATTTTGGGCACGTGCTCGGGCGCGTTTGGCTTGAGAAGCAGCACGCAGCGCTGGCGGTGCAGCTTGGGCAGCAGGAAGCAGCGGCCCTGGAAGTCCGAGGCGATGGGCAGGAAGCCCTCGTACATGAGGTGGCTCAGCAGCAGCGGGTCGAAGTGGCGCGACACGTAGTAGTCGTCCTGCGAGTGGAACACATAATGCCGTAGGTGCGCGGGCACGTAGTCGGCGTCCGCGCGCTGCTGGCGAGGCGGCGGCGGCGTCATGCCCGGATTCGCTTGTCGGAAGATAAGGTGGAAGGGGATTGGATAAAATTAGAGGAATGATGGGTATAACGATACCGATACATGTCAGTTTTGTGCATCGGATAAGCAATTTAGCAGAGGTGATCTAGCGGACCTGGAAAGCCGAAGCCTCTATTTGCCGGTGCCTTCTTAGTTGACGGCTCGCTGTTGCGACTCTGGGCAACTCAAGCACCGAGATAGTGAAGGCAATGCTGCCGAGACCATTGGGCAGCAAATTTTATCCGCTCCTATTATGGTATTTGGTATTTTCATAGTGCTGTTTTCTTTGATACTTTGCCGTTTGTATCGATTGGCGCAGCCTCCAAAGCAGGTAGAGTGGACGCCATAGTTGATTTGCTCTAATAGGCATCACGGTTAGTGCCGTGTCTAGTTTTAACTGTATTAAAATACATTGTTCTTAGAGCGGGAAGACATGCAAATGTGTTCGTGTGGATTTTGTGGATTCCACTGGAGTGTCTCGGTAGGCAAGAAATGTTTTGTCCACAGGCAAGTGAGTGCACTGAATAAGGTCGTTGTGGGGGCAGCGCCTCGCTTGCAGGCAGGCAGCAATCGTTGTCCCATGCTGAAACCGAGCAAAGTACTGGTGTCCCACCGAGCCGAGAGGGCTGACCACCTGAGGCGAAACCGCGTGGGTGGCGGGAGGTGGCCGTGCAGCAGGCATAATAAGATGTAAGTTTTCCAGACTGTGCGCAGGCAGATTAAAGGTAATGCCAGCAAAGCACACATCTCGGCAGTTGAAAAACTACTGCTACCAAATCCAGTACAGTACCCAGTATTTACCGTATTGCCAAACAGCAAGACGTGGTCCTCCGTTTCGGTCGTGGCGAACCTCGTCGTTCGCTTGCCATGCTCGCCATCAACGACAGCAGCGGAGACTGCCGTCCGTCGGCCGCTTGGTGAGCGTGCACACCGTACGAGTTGCCTTACAGCTTGCCGTATCCGGACCTAGCCCTATCACCCATACTGGGTGCAAGTGAAAAGGCCGCGAGCCAAAAAGAGCGAGTCATCCGGGAGGTTTTTGCACGCTCGAGCCCGTCCAGGTCGCCATTTTCCAAACGAAGAAGCGAGCACGCCACGTCGTCCTGCGAGCGCGCGCTCTATCCTGCAGCCGCCTGCTCGAGCCAGTAGCCGCCTTCCTTCTCCTGCGTCAATGGGCACGCGGCCCGAAGCGAGCGAAGACGCCGGCGGCGGCGGAGGCCTCGTGGCCAAGGTGCCGCCCCCCTCCTCCTCTTCCTCCCGCCTCTCCAGCAGCAGCAACCACGTCTCCGCGCCGGCCCGCGCTGCGCCCAGCAGTAGCAAGTCTGTGGACTTCCACACCGGCCGCGCGGCTAGTGCCAATGCCAGCGCGCACCACGGCGCGCGCCGCCGCGCTGAAACGGATAACCACATGCGGTCGTCACTGCCACCCACGCTGTCGTCGGACGTGGTGCTGGACCGCCGCCTGCTGCACAAGTACGAGCAGGTGAACCAGGAGATCGAGCGCATCGTACGCGCGTCGCAGATGGACCTGTCGGGCGGGCACCAGGTCAAGAGCGAGCTGCGCCAGGCCAAGAAGAGCTCGGCGCAGATGATCCACGCGCAGAAGGAGTTGCTGGACAAGATGGAGAAGCAGGAGCGTGGCGGCTTGCGACGCGTCTTCACGCTCAACAAGGCCGCCAAGATGGCCAAGCTGCGTACCAAGCTGTGCGAGAAGCTCAGCGAATCGGTGCGCGTGGACGAAGAGCTGCTGCGCCTCGAGAGGCAGAGCACGGCCATGTCGGCCACGACGCTCGGCACCATCACGCGCGACGGCACAGCCGTGGTGAACGTGAGCAACGTGCACGGAGGCACCAGCAGCAGCAGTAACAACTTCCGCAGCAGCTTTGGCAACACAGGCAACAGCGTCTTCAGCATGAGCGCCACGGGACTCGGCAGTTTGGACGAGAACCGAGACGTCAGTGGGAGCGAGAGCAGCGGGCCGATCCCGACCATGAGGATGAGCTCGGGCTTTGAAGACGCACAGGAAGAGCTGCTGATGCTGGAGCGAGAGAAGGAGGATATCCTCAACAACCTGTTCCAGGCGGTGGATATGCCCGCGGTGCTGGATCTGCACGCTCGTATTGCGAGCTTTTCCAGCGAGATCAAGGCGGTGGCGAGCGTGAAGAAACAGGCGGACCGAGTCGAGGAGATGTATCGTAAGGCACTGCACCTGCTGCGTGTTGCGCTAGCTTCGGTCGTGTCGCCCAACTACTCGGGCAGCATCCGTGAGTTCGCTGTCAGCTCGCATCCGCTGGCAGTGGAGGCGGGTCACCTCATCGAGCAAGCGTGTCACGTGATCCAGCCGGAGGCGCGGCGTAAGTATGACGCGTTCGCCTCGGAGCTGACGCATGTTCGGCCGCCCAAGTTCCCGCAGCCCGTGTCGGACTTTGCTCGACGTTCGCGGACACATTACGACCCGCACAGCGCGCTCTCGATCGAAGGGATGCGCAACCTGCACGCGGCGGAGAATGTCCTCATTTTGTTGCAGCGGCTGGTTATCCAGAAGCTCGAGGGCATCGAGAAGTGGCAGGCGAAGCTCACGAAGGACCAGGAGGCTGCTGAAAGCGCCCATGCGCTCATGGAGACACGACTGCAGGAGCAGGTGGCTGTCCTCGCGCGTTCCGTGTCGGTCTGAGTACGTCTGTAGCCTACCTGTGGAGAGATGATTGTGCGTGTGCTTTTTGGCTTTTGATATACATATCGGATCGCGGTGGGCAGGTGGAGAAGTGAGAGGGAAGTGTGAGGACAGGAGGTCGACTTTCGATGGCAGAAAGCGAAGGGAGAGTGAAGGAGCATGGAGGTTGGCGTCGAAATCACGAACCCGTCTCTGTTGGCGGGTGGCGCGGAGGTCAATATATTTATTCGCCGCGTTCTTCGTTGCGTTGGGTCGCTGATGGTTGGAGGGCGTGCTTGGGAGTGACAGGAAGACGAACGAGGCACCTGTCGGATACCCTGTTATGGATCTGGTGAGTATGAAGATCCCGTCGCGGCTACAGCGATGCCGTCGGCGTCAAACCAACGACTGAGCAATGAATTGATCGCGTTGGCCAGCAAGTCACGAACCACGAGGCCACGTCGACGGCGGACTTCAGACGTGCCCCTTCAACCAAGATCGCCGGCATTTTTCGATGCGAGACGTTTCGTGAGGACGCAATGAACGTCACCAGCCATCGCTGCGAGCAGATTCCGCACGAATCTCCTTCCCTCAAGGGCTCTGTCTCGCTTTCCGATCTTGACAAACAGCATCCATTCGTGCAACCGAGATAAATTGAAAGAAACTACAATAACTAGTGAGTACAGGATGCCATGGAGCTTGTCGTCACGGACTCTCCGGTCTCTCGGGTTCATCGTCTGTGAGCGAGCCGTCGGTGGGCGAGTTGCTCTCCTTCTTGAGCATGAACGGGTCCTTCCACCGCCTCTGCGGAGGGGACGCGTCTGCCATCCCACGACACATGACGCAGTCGCACTGCTGAGTCTTGTCCTGCATCACCACGTACGGAGACACCTCGACGTAGTTGAAGTAGTTCTGGAACTCTATAGTGGATAGGACGGCATAAGATCAGCTTGTTGCATTGGCACACAGCTCACCAACGTAGCGTTAAGTTACCAGCGTAGTCGAGTTTCCAGCGGATGGAGCAGCAGCCGCGTTCGCACATCCAGAGCTTGGTGTCGTCCTTAGGACGGTAGCCGCTGCTTGGTCTGTACGGCCTCCGAAAAGGCTGGCGACAAACGTCAGCAGTAGACGACAGCTTCAACAAAGCGATCTCTTACGAACCTGGTGACCCCACGCGTCGTAGTACTCGAGGCTGCTGGCATTGGCGCACGAGCTGCGGCAGATCCCCATGTCGACTACTGGACTGGACTGGTTGATGCGCGTACGAGATGGCAAGTGGGAAAGTGAATCAATCCCCAGTGCTTTGCTTCGGCCACAGTTTACTTCGAAATTTCTTTCGTCTGCAGCAGCCTCCAACACGATCTTTCGCACGTCGCCCTTCTCTCGGGTAACGGCTTTTGAACCGAGGTTCGGATTCAGTCTCTATTGCCATCAGCAGTGGGCTATCGTATGCACGCTCCATCCTGTGCTCTCGACGTCGTTGCAGCGAGCAGCTGAGTGTCAAGTTCGTGCGCAAAGCAAAAGAAGTTGAAGTTTGAAGCAATTGAAGCTCGAGATGGCTTCAAAATTATCTGAACGACTTTCCACCAATTCGAGACACGTATCCACCGGATTGGTTCAAAATCCGTCATTAGCGCTTCCACCTCAGCCATGATGGAGCAGCGCGCGGCGGCGAGCATCCGCGCCTCCATGGACTTCAGCGGGCCGCTTAACGCGCTGTCCACGTCCCCCAACAACCGCCTGATCGCTGTGGGCGGCAGAGATGGTCTGCTGCGCGTCGATTTCGGCGATTGCCGTTGCAGGATCCTAACGTCATTTTTGCCATCCTGTGATTTCATGGTTACAGTCCTGAAGGTGGTGGCGCTCGAGACCTCCGGGTTCACGGAGAAGAGGAATTTGCGCGTTGTAGGCAAGCCGAGCCTCAACTTTAGTACAAACGACATCCGGTGGCACCCACGTACGTTCCTGCTTGCTGTTGTATCCTGCAGGATGCAAGCTCACTTTTGTGTGCATACAATTGTCCTTTTTTGTATGAAACAGAGTCGGACTATTTATTGGCGACGGCAGCGACGAACGGCGCTGTTGTGATCTGGAACTTGGAGCGAGAAGGCTACAAGCACGTGCAAGGTATGGGTGATGTAGTTTTCCTGTGGTTGAAGTGTCTTACAAGAGATTTGGTGGTTGACTAATTTTGTTTAGAGCGTGTGCTAAATGGGCATCGACGAGCGGTGAACCGTATTTGCTGGCACACGAGTGACTGGAACGTGCTCATTAGTGGATCACAGGACGGCACTGTCAAACTTTGGGTACTTGTTGATGATGTCTACTGGTGCTATAGGGATAACTGACGCCGGTTTTTGACTATTATCCTAATAATGTTGATCAGGATAAGCGAGGTGGAAAAGTTGTGTCGACGTACCAGCCAAAGTCTGAAAGTGTCCGTGATGTGCGTGCGAGTCCGTTCCACCCGAACAAGTTTGCTGCTGCTTTTGAAAATGGCATCGTGCAAGTGTGGGATATGCGCAAGAATTCCCAGCCTGAAATCAAGTTTACAGCGCACAAGGGCCTCGTGCTAAGTATTGACTGGCATCCCACTGATGCCAATGTGATTGCCTCGGGTGGACGCGATCGCTACGTGAAGATTTGGGAATTGAGTGACGTTCGACAGCCGAAACAAACTATCCAAACGATTGCGAGCGTCGGTCGTATGGCTTGGCGACCGACTTGCGTAACACATATTGCCACTAGTGCATCACTCATGGACAACAGCATTCATGTGTGGGACACCAAGCGGCCGTTCATTCCTGTTGCGTCGATGAAAGGCCACTCTGACATTGCATCGGGTATTTCGTGGATGGATACACCGGTGTCACCGAATTTTGGTCAGCCAGAAATTCCGGGCGATTGGGAAGGCCATGACTACTGGCAGCATATGCTTGCTTGCTCCAAGGATGGCACGCTCAAACTACATTCTCTTGCCGACTCATTCAAGCCACATCAGTCCCTCCCAACCACGGCGCTTGCGCTCAACTCCAAGGGCCAGGCTGCATTCTCCCACGACTATATCGGTACGAGGATTTTTATTTTGCTTCTTCATTGGTTTTAATAATTTATGGTGTGTTAATGATTTTATCTTGCAGACAGATCGTGTGCATCCTTGAAAATTCATCGCCATTTTAGCCTGGGCAGCTCGCTCTTCACTGTGGCAGGGGTGTCGACTTCTTCGCCGTCGCTTGGTCCCTCTGGTGACGATCGAAAACCAAGAAGTGGGCCATTGACCATGTCGCTGAGCCCTTTTAATGGCAGCTCCGAGAGCCCAAAGGAAATTGGCGCGGCTTCAGCTCTGGAGCCGTCGTCGGGACGCACTACCTCTTGGTCGTTCAGTGCCGGGTCACAGCCGCCATTACCACCCAAAGGCTTAAACAGATCAGGGGGAAGCAGTGCAAACCTAACGAGTTTGTCGAACGGCGGTCCAGCCACTGGAGCTAGTTTTAAGTCTGCTGGAGATAGCAGCAGTCTTAATGCAGCAAGTGGGGTCGGTACAGGGGGGATTGCCCGAGGGGCTGGCCCTGCATCTGCATCTCAGCCGAATATTCTAGCGATGCAGGGGGCCAATCCCAACGGAAGTGCATCTAGTGCACTACCAGATGGAAACTTTGTTTCCGTATCAAGTGTGTCAGCTTCGTTGGTATCTGCATCACCAGTAGCCCTGATGGTGTCTGGGTCGGCTGTACCCCGCGCATTGGTCGCTCTTGTGACAATGCAAAATGTTAACAAGGCGAGTCAGCTCGAGAAAATCTTTCTGGGTGATGAAAATGAATACGTGCAAGCAGGACAACAAGTGGAGACTATGCGCGCTCAATTTGAACAGGGCCAATACTTGAAAGAGTCGTTTGGGTTTGACGAACACACCTTTCGCTTTCTGGCCAAGCACTACATGTTATTCCCCGAAGGACCTGACACTGGCAAAAACGGATCGAGCGGTTCAAGCGCGGTTGGAAACAATGGGGACCATGTGACGACGAAGACTGTCGTAACCTTTGCACAAACGTGCGCCCACAACGCCTTGGCTGCTTTTGTCACAGGAAATGCGCATCTGAGTCAAATGTGGCGAATTTTAGAGGTTCTTTACGCAAACGAAGAAGCAGATGCAGGCAAAGCAAAGACCGGTGAACGAAGATCTGGTAAGGTGGACACCAGCAAACACTATTCCGATGAGTTCAGCCCTCGGGGTAGTCAAGTAGGTATGTCGATGGACGCAGATCTCGACGAACAAAACCCCGAGATGTCACGGAGTGATAGCGATCACGGTGAGTTAACGCAGAATGAGGGAAGACAGAACGCTGACGAATTTGGGAACGAGGACTATAGTCACGCGAATCACAACCACAATAGCAATGCGAGTGAAACAACCATGCTACTCGAGCAGCTCGACCATGTCAACCCACAAGCAATGGAAGGGTTTGACCCGTATCCGTACGACCCTCATGGAAGACTTGCCAACGAAAATGGTCGTGAGGGTGGCGATCGCAACGGTGCATCCGGAATGACAAATGCCCGTGGTAATTCATCAATGATCATGAATGGAAGCGCTGTTATGGGTGATCTCGGGCATTTACGGGATGATGTGCTCAAGGAATTGCTGGAGTACTACACGGAAATTGGCGACCTGCAGTCGTGCGTTGCCATTACTGTTGCCGTCGATAAAGTGACGAGCGTCGAAAAGGTAATGGGGAAGGCATGGCTGCAACACATCTACATGCACTACATCGACCTCCTTCACCAATTACAAATCTACACAACGGCAAACGAGCTGGTTGCCAATTGCTCGGACCAGTCAATCAGGCAAATGAACATGGTACGTCCAGGATATATAGCAAATTCGGAGTGGCATTGTTTGCTTCAGGTGGTCATTTGCTGATTGTTCTTGTGTTTTGCTGTATACAGAAATCCACCAGCGTGTACTTTAACTGCGCAAGATGCTCGAAACCTCTCGAGTCAGCTGGCCCTAGTGAACATGGTGTGCCAGTATCTCTGTGTGCGGGCTGCAGTAACGCTGCCACGCTTTGCTCGATTTGGTACGCTTGATGCTTGATCTTCTGCACTGCTAGCTTCTTACTCTAAACGTATTGTGATTTGCTCTTGCTTGATTCGGTAGCCAACTGCCGGTCCGAGGTCTTTACGTTTGGTGTCCCGTGTGTGCGCATGGTGGTCACTTAGAGCACTTGACGGAGTGGTTTGCTAACGAAACAGTGTGCCCAACTGGCTGCTCGCATCGCTGCTCATTGAACCTTGTGCGTGGTCATTAATATCTGGTGCTGTGAAAATACCATGCGCCGATCGAAAGCAAAACGATTGCTGTTGTGGAGATGAGCACATAAAATTTTCCATCGAAGAAGTTTGTTGCTGCGTCAAATATTACTGCTGAGTCTGCAGTGGATGCGTTGGTGTCCGTAGCCGTAGGTAGTGGGCTGCTCAAGCCAAGAAGCACTTCAATCGGAGTGTGTTGCAACCACATTCGAAGGGTCAGCCTGGCCAATGCAAAGCGTATCGCCAAGTCAATTTCAAGTGCACCCGTCGACAGCTCCAGTACGTGCTTGTAGTATCTGCGCGCTCGTTCCAGGTTCCCATCTACGCCATCGCTGAATTCGTACATGTGGCCGACATTGTAAGCCCCGACAGCCACACCCTCAGCGCTTGCTCGACTGTACCATCGGATTGCGATCTTTGGGTCCTTGCGCAACCCGGCAAGCCCGTAATAGTGGTAGTCACCGATTCGCACGAGAGTTTCTCTGTCTCCGTTTTCATCCTTTGCCAACGACAAATACTTGAAAGCTCGACGCTCGCTGGCCACGTCGCCTGGCTGCAACAGACGTTGATCATAGAGGAAGGCTAAATTACTGGTCGCTACAGAGTATCCAAGCTCACGTGCTTCGTGGTAATATACGACAGCACGCTCGTAGTCGCCACTGCTGTACAGGTTGAAGCCCTGCCTCATTGTGCGTCCCCACTGACCACCATCTGACGCAGCCCTCACATATTCCAACGCCTTCGCAGTATCGCGTGAGACTACACCAGGCACGCCAACCATTAAAACCTTTCCCATTTCAAAGATGGCATCGAAATGTCCAAATTTCCGAGCCGCTACATCATAGAATTCTCTGGCGCGACTGACGTTTACTTTTGTGCCAAGTCCCGAGGCATGACAATATCCAGCATTGAAGATGCTGTCACCATCTTCTTCATTTGCTGCAGCACGCTCGAAATATTCGAGAGCAAGTGACTTGTTCTCTGGAATACCAGCGCTGCCGTGGAAGTGGATGAAACCCAGACCGTTCAGTGCTCGCGTATGGTTCTGCTCTGCTGCTTGTTCGTACCATTTGATGGCGGTCACGTTATCTTGAGCAGTTCCTTCTCCCTTCAAAAGCATACCTGCCACAGCAGATTGAGAATTCACGTTACCAGCACGAGCTGCTCCATCAAAATACTGGTATGCTTGCGCATGATCACGCGGAACACCATGAGCGCCCCAATAGTAGAGGTCCCCCATGGCCGCCATGGACTCCACGTCTCTGTCTTTGTCTGCGCGCATTTTCTGGAACTGGATCAGCTCGTCGTCGTCCCCCCGCTCACCAATTGTGATATCTCGCTCGAGAGAGTCATACAAACGTGTCATCTCATGCAGAGGTTGCTTTCCAAGTTGATGGAACTCTTCGGCAGCTTCCATAGCGGCATGGTAGTAGTGATACGCTGCCATTTCGACAGCAGAATGACTCGGCGCAATGCCTTGACGATATCTACGCCCCAGTATTGCAAACGCACTCTTTTCACCACTAGCAGCAGCAAGATGAATGAGCCCAGTTGTGAGCGAGGCGAGATGCCCATCACCCTCCACCCCGTATTCGTCGCTTACTTCAAGAAGCAGCGCTAGAGATTTCCCAGCGCTGTTAACTCCATCAGCAAAAGCGTTCTCGAGAAACTGTTGAGCAAGCGTTAAATTCTGTTTGACTGGTTTTGCTACTGAGCAGTGATCCGCTCCATACGCACCATAAAAAAAACCCTCGCCAACGATTCGACATGCCGTTGAATGTCCTAGGTCTGCAGCTTCCATGAGGTAGTCCCAAGCATCCGGCTCACAGGAATCTCGTGCTGTGGCGGCTTTCTCATACGCTGACGCTTGAAGCTCAGCAAAACTCCTAGAATTCTCAGCCTCTACATCTTCGCCCACGGTATCATCATAACGTCTCGCAACCTGTCTTTCGAAGTAAAAGCACTGCGATAAGTAAGATATCTGCATAGATGTATGCTTCTCTGACTCAAGCGAAACTGTATTGCCATCGCAGGTGCAATCAAGATAGTTTTCGTGAATGTGTTTCTCCAGGAAGTAGATCTTGCGATGCTCTTCAGGAGAAATAGGAGCTGAAAACACCCTCAAGTTGCTCGTAAATCCCTTCATCCCATCCGTCCATGGCCCCTTACCAATGTGCAAGGGTCCAGTGTTTGCGACTACTGGTTCATATACCCGAACTTCAGTATCAAGCAAACCATTCACATAAAAGGCAAACGAATACAGCCAACTTTCTTCTTCAGTAGTATCATTTTGTGGACAAGCACTGGGTATGCCCATATCTCCAGCGATGGCACTTTCAGAGCAATTGACAAATGTAAAACCCAGATGAGTCCAGTGGTTGAGAGGAAGCTCTTTGTTGCTGTCAAGCCCAACGTCGGCATTTGTATTAGTGCTTACTCGTAGCACAAGCCGACGCTCATCTGGCTTCCACCACGCCGAAGGAGTTCGTTGCTGATGCTCGCCGTCTCCGTTGAAAATTAGTGTTCGAAAACTGCCTGTTGAATCCTCAGTTAAGAACACCCAGAAGCTCAAACTCCATGATCCAGCAGTTTCCATCTGAATAGCATCGTGCGGCAGCACAAATCCTTCTTCACCGCCATGAGTCAATATTCCGTCGATCGCAAAGCTGGGAGCCGTATCACTTATGACCTCACCCAGCGAGTCTATACCATTCAATACATCAAGTGCGGCACGTCTCGGATCCACGACAACATAAGATGAATCACAAGATTGAACCGAAAGCTCGGGGGACCAAATGACTTCCTCGCCAGGAGAAGATACACGTATCGTGAACGTTCCAGGCGGATCAATTCGTAAGCTCTGCGCTCCTTCATGCAAACGTAACTTCCTTTCCATGTCACCAAACCCTCCCTTGCCGGCATTTGCAATGTAAATGCTTGTTTGCAACAACCCTTGCATTAGCTCCCCCACCGGCTTCACGTGGTCTTCATCAATCTCTATAATCTGAATAACCAGTACGCGTCCATCATCCGACCAAGACCCCATCAATTTATCTCCAATATACTCTGTAAAACCCACAAACTGATCAATTTCCGCCTTGGAGCTGGCACGAGGCCGATTCGTCGGCTTTTCGAAGGCCAACTCTATCGTGTGCCCCTTTTGCAACGACTCTCCATCTTCATTTTCCCCGACGACATTCGGCAGTCCGATGCCCACCAACTTCGGAATGCAAAATTCCGGATCAAATTCACATTCGAGTCCTTCCTCTTTTGCTGCAATGTCTCCTTTTTCTTCTTCGTAGTCCAATATCTTCACTTGAAGAGCTCCAGCGGCCACGACAGCTCCATTTTCCCATCCTTCCACCCTATTGGCAATTAATTGCCAGTTGAAAACATTTTGCTTTGTGTATGGAACCCCCTTCGTAAAAGCTGGAAAGTTTACTCCGAAGCGGAAGACGTCCAGAGCACACACAGTCGCGGATTCCACGGGATCCCAGGCCTCCCGCTCACTCGCAGGTGAGAGCGTGAACCACTCTACGTTTTGAGTCAACGGAAGAGACTCTGCGTGCATCAGAGACGCCACTAGGAAGCCCAGAACGACGCTTAAGAGACGGCACTTGCGCATTATGCTGCAGAATCTAAAATGTCACTTCAACTTAAAATACCGATGTTTGATTGGTGGAAAAGTAAAATTATGGTCCAATAAAAAGATCCAACATCCGAGATTTTGACCGCCATGGCGCTGGCCACGGAGGTGCGGCTGCAGACCCGCAAGACACACGAGGTAGAGCGTTACTATGGGGGTTCTAATGGTTGGAGGTGGTTCTCTAATATTTTGTTCGTACGCCACGGCTTTTTCTCGCGAATTCAGCCTCTGAAAGGCAAGAAAAACAAGCGTCGCCGACTAGCAGGAGGCGAGTATGAGACTGCAGACGCGTGTGCTGACATGTACGAGGCTGCACAGGCTCAGATGGAGCGGGAGATGAAGGCTGCAGGCATGGAAGGAAGTTTACCGATGAGTTTTGGCGGTGGGTCGAGGAAAAATACGTCGAGGAAGCGCAAGAGGGAGAAAGAAGCGCAGAGCTCAGTGGGAAAAGAGGAAGTAGAACCACAGGAGGAAAATGAAGAGGTGGAGGCTGAAGAAGGAGATGAAGTTGCTGCTGGATATGCAGAGAGCGGCCAGGTTGCTGAGGAAGACAATCCCACGACAGAGACGACGATTGTCGACAAGGTGCGCGTGGTGTACGATTCGGACGGAGAAGTGGCGGAGCGCGTAGTCGAGAAAGTGGAGGTGGTGACTGAGGTGAAGCCGGAACAACAGAGAATTCATGAGATTCAGCACAAGAATTCGGACATGGCCGCTGGCAAGAAGAAGAAGAAGAAGGAGTACCCGGGTACGTTTCCTTCGTTTGAAGGGGTTGGCTGCGAGTTGGGTTGATGCTAAACCGTCAAACGCTATTATCCTCTGCTGCAGTTCCTAAGGATATCGTGAAGTTTTACGTGCAGAGGCACGTTCTTTTTGAGAAGTTCGAAGATGGCATCCAGCTTGACCACGAAAGCTGGTATTCGGTGCGTCCGCGTTGCTGGGAGGTTTTAGCAGTGGGACGGTCGCTGAGTTGCTTATGCGTGCTGGATGTAGGTCACCCCTCAACTGATCGCAGAGCATATTGCAAAACGCCTCAGCTGCGACATCGTAGTGGATCCGTTTGCAGGATGTGGTGGAAACGTCATTCAGTTAGCCATGACGTGCAAGCAGGTTATTGCGATCGACATTGACCCGGAAAAGATCCGCATGGCGAAGCACAATGCTGCAATCTACGGCGTAGCTGACAAAATTGAGTGGATCGTCGGCAACTCCATCAATATTTTGCCCAACGTCAAGGCTGACGCGGTGTTTCTCTCGCCGCCATGGGGAGGCATCAATTACAGCCGAAAGCATTTTAGTCTGGAAGATATGGTCGTGAAAGGAGTGTCCGGGCTGGACCTGTTCGCGAAAGCTCAGCAGGTGTCAAAAAACATCGCGTACTACCTCCCCAGAGGAACACCCGCCAATGATCTCGAGGCGCTGACACCAGGTGAACCTGTGGAGTGCGAGAAGATTTTCCTGAATAAGCAGTTGAAGGTGGTGACGGCCTACTACGGCGCTTTGGTTGCGTCGAGGAACCAAGTCGAAGAAGCTGTTTCACCAAATAAGGAGGGAGCTGATCCATGAATGTTAGGACAAAGCACTAACGAGAAATTTCCACCAACGGCACAAACAGTAACGATTCTTTACTGTGCCTTTAGAACGGGTCCTTCGGCAGCTCCAGCAGTCCATATTCCTTCTTGTACATCTCGGCCATCGTGTTGTACGCCAGCATGTCACCCGCACGAATCATGTTTCCTGCACGAGAGATACTTAGTAACCCCTACACATTCCTCTACAAAACTCGTCGATCACTCACCGGCGTCGCAGTTGAGAGGCGAGTCAGCCGCAGGGTCCGATAAGAGCGAGATCACAGCCAAGCACGCAGCCTGAACAGCACAATACCAATCGTCAGCTATCACAACCTTTTACACCTCAAAGTCAACAGCCACCTCACCCTCAGGGTCCAAGCGGGCGACCACTCGCGCTTGAGGATATCCAGGCAGATGCTACCGTCCTGCCAATGATTGATACGTAGCGCAATTAGTCAGTACATTGTACACTCCTCAGAATGTCAACCAAGGTTCGATAGCAGCAATTCGAGTCACTTTCACCTTGAAATGCACGTTG
The DNA here is from genome assembly GCA_000500205.2 of Phytophthora lateralis. Taxonomy (NCBI): domain Eukaryota; phylum Oomycota; class Peronosporomycetes; order Peronosporales; family Peronosporaceae; genus Phytophthora; species Phytophthora lateralis. The sequence continues at coordinate 12,123 of KV723837.1, read as the reverse complement.
GGGTGGAAGATTTTCGTGATGAATTTCATCTTGGGCGGCTCCATGGGGTAAAGCGGCGTGGTCTGAATGGCCAGCTCGAAGCAGCGGTCCTCGAACGGGGTATCTTTGGGCCCGCGGATGAAGGCCTTCCAGCGCATGATGGTGTCCTCCTCCGGGTACAGCACCATGTCCTCTTCCGGGTTCTTCTTGAGCTCTTGTAGCTCCTTGCGGAGGCGCTTCACGTTCGTGTTCATCTTTGTCACTTTTTGAGAAAAATGGGAAAATTGCAAATTAAGCCGGTATACCGGTACGAAGCTGCAAGGTTTAGCGTCAAACGTCGCGATCATGGAGTGTAGCCATTTTGCTTGATCGCGACCAAGGCGAGAATGAGCCGCGGAGACAACCAACTTCCGAGCATCTGCTTCGATGATGACTGCCAGGTGCGCGTGCTGGACAAGGAAAACATCACACACACGCAGGAACTCGACCAGGAGAGCAACCAGTTCGCCACAAGTACGTGTCGTTGTAGTGCACGTTTTCTTTGCGTAGAGTCTGACATAGCTTTGCAGAGCTCGAGGAGTTCCATGAGATCGTCAAGGGCGTGCTGGAGGTGATGGAGAGTCAGGCCAAGCGCATCGAGCGCGAGAAGCTCAAGGTTCGTAGCTACGAGATTCATGCAGAAGTTCCGGAGTCGTAATACTGTGGACCGTGGGGGCAATAGGCGATCGGCCAGCGCAATCGAGTCGACAGCGAAGTGGAGAATCGAAATCGGCAGAAGCAGATGCTGGAGCTGCAGATCAAGGAGAAGAAGACCGAACTGGAACGGTGCGCTCGGAAGGCGTGACACTGTCGTTTGTGTTTGCTAACACTGGATTCCTGCGCATATGTGCACAGATACAACTTGCAGTTCCAGTCGCTCACCAAGATCGCCGACGAGCAGCAACTGCTCATGGACAAGCTCAGCAACAACGAGGCGTAATACGGGGCAACAACGTCGAAGTCAGTTGTAGGTTCGCAGCGGTTGTTCTTTTGCCATTTCAATCCACGAACCAGTTTCTGCACTTTCCGACTCGTGAACATTGCAAAGCATGTCCTGCCGACAAGTGTCGCCCCGACGTACGCCCAAAGCGAACCAGGGAGGTTTCATGATTTTAAGAAAACGAGTTCTCTTACTGCAAATAATAAGGCTAAAATACTACGGGTTGCGTGCTTGAGTACTACGCCCCATCACACACAGCAAGCCAAATGCAAGCTAACTGGCGATAAGAAAAAAAAAGCAGGAAATGCGGCTACCAGGAGGACACCGAACTACCGTCTCGGACGCTTATGTGCGCTCGCCGCGGATGCGACGCGCGAGCTGAATGTCCTTGGGCATGATGGTGACGCGCTTGGCGTGGATGGCGCACAGGTTCGTGTCCTCGAAGAGGCCCACGAGGTAGGCCTCGGACGCCTCCTGCAGGGCCAGGATGGCCGTGCTCTGGAAGCGCAAGTCCGTCTTGTAGTCCTGCGCGATCTCGCGCACGAGGCGCTGGAACGGCAGCTTGCGGATTAGCAGCTCCGTAGACTTCTGGTACTTGCGGATCTCGCGCAGAGCCACCGTGCCGGGGCGGTAGCGGTGCGGCTTCTTGACGCCGCCGGCGGTGGGCGCGGACTTGCGCGCGGCCTTGGTGGCCAGCTGCTTGCGCGGGGCCTTGCCGCCCGTGGACTTGCGAGCCGTCTGCTTGGTACGAGCCATCTCGGTCGGTTGTTGCTGGTGGTTGTTGCTGGTGGTCGGTCTTGGAGCTTGGCGCAAATGCGGAAATGAATTGGAGGCGGCGCACGCGGAGAAGCAAGGAAAAAGTGGGGGCCGGCGCGCAGTATACAAAGCGCAAGTGGTTTGCTAAAGGGGGGTGCAAGCAGGAGAGATGACGTCTTACGGCGAGGCGCCCCCCCCTCGGCTTTGTTGGGCGAACCCTAGGCAAACGGCCGGGGGGCGCGGTTCGGGCTGGGCGGGGCGACATCGCTCGAACGTTCCTTCCTTGTCGCTCTTCGTGTCTCTGGACCACTCACTCGCGCTGGCTCGCCTCGAGGTACCCAAAAAATGAAATTGGGTACATGTACCCAAAATGAAAATTGGTCGATCTGCTTCAGAACTATTTTGGTAAGAGCAGTACCTACGATTCATCTTTGCCTCAAAGATGTAAATGTGTTCTCCTCCCTGTGCAAGTATACCATTGCCCAACAAATAAATCGAGCTCTTCAATTCATAAGAAAGCACGACACGGTGCCTCATCGCAGGTATTGCAAGATCTCAGCCGTACCCTCTAGACTGACAGTTCATTCCCCAAGATGTCGAGTAGTCCCGCATCAAGTTCAACGGCGATTCCTGTACAACCCGACTCCAACGCGATATTTGAAATTCATCCCCTGCCAGAACAAGAGTATGCTTCGTTTGAAGTGACTGAGGGTGCTCTTCATTCGTGGAATAAAAAAGAGGGTATCGACGTGACAAGAGCCCACAACAAGAAAAACAAACTCAACTTGATTCGACAGCGAGATTACCAGCGTGATCGCTACGGCAAGACCCAGAATACTCGTGGGCTTCGTGCGGAAGATCGCGTTCGGACTGTACGCGGAGCGAGTAAGGCTGGATGCTCAATGAAAATCCGTCTAGAAGCCGTAGACCCAAACGCCTGTGAGGGTAAATGGAATATCACGCACTTGAAGGGCTCTCTCATTCACAACCGCCCTTCCTCTCGTGATCCTAGTATCCATTCAGGACACCGCCGGCGAGACATGGACCGGCTCCTGTCAGCTAGCATCTCATGTTCGGATTTGGTAACCTCGCAATCTGCCGTCGGTGTATCCCCTCAAGTTGTCTTAGCGACGCTGTTACACACTGATCTTTCAAAAAACCGTAACTGCGAAGGACATTGCTAACAGGAAAAATGCTGAAAGACGGCATGATATGTCTGACGATACGCCGATGGAGGTACTGCTGAAAAGTTGCAAGCCAACAGTTTTTTTCAAATACGAGGCAAACAAGCAAACGTGCCGCTTGCGGTATCTGTTCTAATCCCCCCGATATTCAGAAGTTTTATCGGTGGTATTTCGATGTGCTGTACGTACAAGACCAACATGTACGACCTGCCACAACTGAACATTACCGCTATGACGAATATGAACACTGTCCTGCCTGTCGCGCAGTGCTGACTTCCTGGTGAGAAGGAAGAAGTCTTCTTTTAGGCTTTAAGACAGCTTCAAGATCTTATGACTTCCGCTGGTGTACGCCAGCCTTCCGTGTCGATCACAGATCGCGGTCTTGCTTGCATAAACGGACTCGAGCATGTGTTCCCTAGTGTTCCTTCTCTCGTGTGCTGGTGGCATATGAATCGCAACGCGTTGGCCGAAACACGAACGGTGTTTGGGCAAGTTGCAATTGCAATCCCAGCGCCTGGCCAAGACAAGTTTGAGAACACCGTCGACACGGGCCATTCTATGGAATTGTATTACACAGCTGTCGAATCTAATACCGAATAAGATTTCGAAGCCAACCTTGTTTTTTATCAGATCGATGAGCACAGAGCTCGCTCACTATTTGGACTTGCACTGCTGGAAGTACAAGGCGAAGGTTGTGAAGTGCTGGACTTCACAATATTTGCATTTCGGGTACCGCGACACTTCAGCAACACACTCTAAGTGCAAATCATGGCTTGAGACGTCCTGTGGCGATCTGTACAAAGCCTTCAAGAAGCTACTCCCTTGGTGGACATCGTGCACCCGCAATGTAAGTCATGCATCCGAAAACAATGTGTCGAAAATTCAACACTTGCTTCAAGAAGAGCGCTACTCTGCTGTAGTAATGTTTGTGAGCAGATGCGCATTGCACGAAACGGCAGCGCTGTGGAATGAAGCTCACAAAATTGTTAGGAAGAGGTTGACTGTTGAGCCTTGTACCGGGAACTTCAGGCGTACAAACGGAACACCATGCATACATGAGCTCATCGTGATCATAAATCTGAGAGACGGCAGCAATTAATTCTGGAACAATTTCATTGGCACTGTTTGACTTGGAAAGGACGCGATAAGGAAAGAGCGATAAGAGTGTTGGAGCCAGCGCCTGTGGGGTCCGCCGGAAAGCAAAAGCGCCGCAAGACATCCAGTCGCACGAAAAACTACGGCAACTCCGGTACAAGACGAGATCCTACACTGAGCGAGCGAGTCGATTGCAACCATCCCGCTTCGCCGCCGTCTCACCAAGGATCAACTTTCAGTTGTTACGCCCCTCTTAATCAGACAAGCGCTTTTCTGGCCCTCCTGCTTCCGTCTCTGAGCACAGCATTAGCTCGACAAGTACACCATGGAGTTTCTGAATTGCAATATTACGACGCCTCGATACTGTCACGTGCATGGGGGGTTGCTGGGACAAGGCCTTTTCAGTGAAAACTGAAGATAAGAGGTCGTACATGGGCGTAGAGCCGACTACTGCCATATTGTCGCCCGTAAACCTGAATCCAATCTAAATATTTTCATAAGCTGTGTGTTCATCCAACACTTCAATTGCCAAAATAATGTTTGGCAAGAAAGACAACAGCAATAGCGCCACATTGTTTTGAGTAAGACATGTTTTGGTAAATTAAGAAAGGATTATGTGCTGTCAGCGCACATACGGTGCATATAAGATCGGTTTGTAAAAAATCAAGAGGGGAATTTGTGCAGATTAAGATAAGAATCCGTGCCATACAAATGTGAGGAATTCACAGACAAAATGTTCAAAAGACAAAATAATAGGCAAAACCAAAAATTGTGCATTTATGTCTAACACTGTAGAGGTTTCAGTCTAGCCACAAGCTGTGCTGTGAGGTGTGTGTGGCTCGGCGGGGATGATTCCTGCTTGAGCACACGTAGGCGCTCGGCGAGGCTTTCAGTTATAGTCGTTGAGCTGTCTGGAATATTGCGTAGGAGGGTGTCCATGACCTTGCCCGTTGACATTTGAGCAAGCGAGATGCCCCACTTGCGTCTGATGTAATAGGCCTTGTTTTGAGACTTGGGCTTCTCGTTCTTTTCAACAACCTGGTTTTTTATCGAGCGCTCATCGCATTTAAGCTTCTTGTTTACATGACGCTTCATGGAGTACGAGGTCGCAAAGGTTTTATTGCATTTCTGGCAGCGTTTGCCAGCGTCTGCGTTGCCCTGCTTCTTTGACTTGCCAGTCATGGACGAATGAGACGCAAATGTTTGGTTGCTGTTTGTGTATCCATTTTTATTTTGTGTACCTGTACCCAATTTCATTTTTTTGGTACCTCGAGCTCCGAAAGCTCGAGCTCCATAGTTTTTCACGGCTTCGGCGAACACGTTGGGACCTCTTGGATTCAATTTAGCAATAGCAGTGCTGGGCTGGGCTGTGCGCACTGTTACGCAACTCGTCCTTGACAGAAAGCTCTCGATCATGTAGTTAAATCCTGTCGATGCGGTGACTTCCAAGCTGCGGTGGGGATACTATTTAACCGCCGCGTGTCAGGGTCGAAATATGCAGGTCACTGTGAAGACCGACTACTTAGAAGCACAATATCGGAGACCACATGCCAAAACCGCGCGGAGACCACACTCCAAAACGCTGAAAATTCGGCCCGCCCACCAGCAATCAACACAACGTCGTTAATTACTGGGCATGGCATTTGCACGCTATCTGCTGTGGTTGTACTCCAACCGTTGGAGCGAGCCCACACTGTGGACCACAGCGCAAGTTCCTGCTCGTTGTCGAATGCGTCCCGGTCAGGAGGACGACCATCACTCATCTTCAACATCTCTATTTCACGTAGCGTACACCAGTATAACAGTATAACATAGTGTACACCTTGTGTAAACTCCTCGTCGCAATGGACTTCGAAGTACTGGCGGCGGAATGCCGCAGCGCCGCTTTCCGGTACGCGCTTGTAGTCGGTCTCTACGCTCCGCAAGGATGCTCCTCAATGCTGTCATATCCCACTCCCCATCTGTACAAAATCTCAGCTAACTAACTGTCATTTCCGCCTTCAAACGCGCCGTTTTCCATTTCCAGGGAGTCACTCGGTGCGTCGTCCGTGTGGACACAGACATCCAACGCGATCAGCGACTCCATTCAGCAGCTTCAGAGCGAGATTCGGTCCCCAGGATTCGCGCAAAATGCTGCAGCTAGTGACGTGCAGGACGCAGACGACGACGGACTTGGCTACACGTTCCATGTGGATCGCAAGAACCCCACCGCCGAGTCGCTGCAACAGGATTTCTCGCCACCGAAGCCTGTTGCTGGTCATGTGGATCGAGCGTCTAGTCAAATTGGAGTGGTCACCTCAGTGTTTCGGTTCCTGCGCAACGCGTGTGTAGCATGCAGTGACAACCAAGATGCCTGTCTGGATGCTGGGCTAATCAAGCTGGTGCGACGCTGAGACATTGGGCGTTTTTGTGTGGATATGGTTGGTTTTGATCGGTTTTATTGTGTTGTAGGCGCATGATGTGGTGGTGCACTGCTGTCTCTGGGTTGACGTGGAGGAAGAGGTGCTTCAAGGGTGCGTTGTCGCTGTTGGCTTGGGTAGAGCGGTAGACAAGGACTAACACTAGATTTGTTCTACTGCAGACAAATTGTTCTTCTGGCCCAAGTCGCTCTGCAGTTTTGTGTGAACTGCGTCACTAGTAACACGAAGAACCAGGCGGCAGCGTGGGAGCTGTTCTTCCCTGATGATTTCCAGGTGAGTAGCAAATCGAACATGACATGGCTTTCCATTGTCTGTAGTGACGATTGTACTTCGATACAGAAAATTTTGGTAGAGTGCCACCAGTACCGCAAGGTTGTCGCGTTTGCGGTGGCGCTGATGCTCAATTGCGTCACTTCAAACAGCTCCGTAACCTTGGAAATCGAGGCCGTTGCTGCTCGTCGCGCTGATTTGGTAGGTTTTGCTCACCATAGCTCGACAGTTGTTCGCATTCGCATTAATGTTGTTCATTCCTATCGTGTTCATAGGTCTCCGCCCGCAATTTGGTGATTACAATTCTCCACCGCTGTATGGTGAAGCCGCCCACGTCCATTGAATCTGACGTGTCGCTGCAAAGTGGCCCCCACATTGACGATCAGGACCCAGCTTTTGAGTGGATTTGCACATTGTTTGGAGTGTTTTTCTGGGACGGCCATTCAAAGGACCTCTATAATGCCGTTGGTGCTCACATGCTGAGCAAGCTATGGTCTCGAGTTACTCCCGAGCAGTTGATCTTGCTGCGAATGTTTACGCTGTGGGCAGTGTCCTCGCTGAAGTCCTCCACCACTCAGGAAGAAGGTGGCGAAATGCTACCGCTTCCTGAGGAAACGTTCGAGTTTGTAAAAAGCACCTGGACATACATCATCACTGCCGGCGACGAAGACAGACCTGATGAAGCAGATGAGATCAGGAAAAAGGTGTGGATCGAGCTGGAAAACGAAGCCAAATTGCTGCTGCTTGATGTGTTGGGAGAGTTAACAGCCAGCCACTCTAGGGTCAACCCCGAGGGTGCCAAGGAGTTGTTGCTCTCCCTGCTTCACGAGCTCCAACGCGTTTGGGAGCTCGGTCGTGAGAACCCAACGACAAAAAATACGCGAGGTGCTGGCCCAACACAAACTAACGGGGAACCTTTCGGGTATAGGTCTGGATTGATCCGTGTCATTGGCAACCTCAGCTTCCGCTACACAGACCGCCAAGATCTCGTCCGTGAGGAAGGCTACCTGTATCTGTTCCTCAACCACTGTAACATTGACGAAGCGAACCCGTTGATCCGTGAATGGTCTTTGGTGGCTCTGCGCAATCTGTGCGAGGGGAATGAAGCCAATCAATCGTATATCGACGGACTACGTCCACAGGGCATGGATGCAGCTTCGAGTGCTGCGCTCGAGAAGGCCAAAATGCGCGCAGATATCGGAGAGGATGGAAAGGTCAAACTGGCGAAACAGGAGTAGCATCGCCGTACGACTTGAGATGGCATTTACACCATGGACTACTGCTGAATGATGCTTCATTGCGTCCCTGAAAGCTCATTTTTGATTCGTTTTGTTTCCAGCTGCGTGTTCGCGATTTCCAAGCGCAGTGAGGCAATTTTGTTGGCTGGGTCCAATCCAAGGCTCTTTCGGAGATGGGTGATTGCTGCAGGGAGCTTTTCCAGTCCCAACAACGCGTTTGCATGTCCGAACAAGAGTGCAGCAGTCTGCTTGTGGTCCAGCGGATCAACCAGGGCCAAGCACTCCACGTAGCTGCTTGCAGCTTCTTCAAATTTCTCAATACGTAGCAGTTCATCGGATCTTTCACGACACATTAGGAGCTCCTTCGTACGGTCGCAGTGAGCTCTCAAAGCCATGGAAAAGGTCAATTTGTCCTTGTTTTCAGCAATCTGGATTGACTGCCTGTAAAATCCCATGTATGCCAATGCTCTTGCATGCATCAAGGCCAACTCAGAACTCTCCCCAATGAAGGGCGAGCGCTCGAGAAACCGCGTCACAAATGCAAAGTGACGCTGTTTCATCAGAGAATGAACCAGGAGCGCTCCAACTTCGACTGATAGGGGTGCCTGGCGCAGCAAGGACCAGAACTCCTTGCTCAGAGATGCTAGCACGTGAGGTGGTGCGTCATGACGCTCGAGCAATTCTTTATTCCGAGCCAGGGACGTTTGGAATGCTACAAACTCGAGCAGGAGCTTCTTCGCAACCACGGGTAGGGCTTGACTTTCACTACCCTCAGTCACCCGTCGGGTCATCTCGAAGCACTTTGCTAGTGTAGAACGTGCCTGGACGATGTCACCGATGAGCTTCCATCCTCTGGCGAGTGACATGAGCTCCTGAAAGTAGTCAACGAGCTCGATGGGAGTTAAATGCACGCCATCGTTTCCAACGAAGCTAAGGAGGTTTCGCCACTTGCGCAGAAAATCTGGCAGCCACCTCAACGGTGTTCGAGTTGCTAGGATTTTGACCAACGCTCGTGAACGTAGTCTCTGCATTTCTGGCATTGAGTTGGAGAAGTCACGACTATCCCAATAGTTTTCAAAGTCGTCAATTAGTTCTGCCAAGTCTTGGTCGGTGGTCTGCTGATCGTCACCCTCGAGCTGAATGGAGTTTCTTTGGTGAACTGCATGCTCCAGTGCTGGGAACTGATCGGCCATCGACTCATCCGAGAGCACTTCAAACACTCGTTGCTCGCTCTTCCACTCAATGAGAATAGCACCTCCCGTTGCTGTGTCATGAGATCGCTTGGCTTCAAGTGCATGAATCATGCTGCTCGATCGTTCTTGTTATGAAACGACACCGTCGTGAGTATTCTTGCGAAGATCAACACAACCGCAATAGCATTTTCAAAAAATCAACAACCGCAATGCATTATCTCTTGCGTCTTCAACAATTCGACCTGGTCGAGTCTGCATAAATGTGCTAAACTGAACTACTGGTACCCACAGCAACTGTGTGAGATGACGGAGGAGACCGCGGAATTGAGATCCCTGGTTTTCTATCAGATGAAATACGTAGCGATCACCAAATATCACGGACGTAGCGGTGCTGAGTTCCCAGCTCGCGCAGCTTCAGCTCCGCGTCCTCCACTGGCAATCCAGCGTGCTCCACCAGAATTTCAACGAGGGCGGCATGGACATCTTTAGCCATGGCGATACCATCACCACAGACAAAGACATAGCCATCCGGTCGCTGAAGGAGGTCGCACACAAGTTTCGCGTTGTCGCGCAAGTCGTGCTGAACGTAGTGCTTCTCGTCTTGATCGCGCGAAAAGGCGGTGAACAACTGCGAAAGCGTTCCGTTGGTCGCGTATTCCTGCATTTGCTCTTTGAACAGCCAGTCTTCATTCTTGCAGCGGCACCCGAAGAAAAGGTACGCATCACTCAAAGGAATTGATGGGGCAGCAGCAAGCTGTGATTCATGGTGACGGTGCTGTAGGAAGCCCATGAACGGAGCTACACCGGTACCTGGGCCGATAAGAAGCATCGGCGACTGACTGCTTTCCGGCAGATGGAAATCTTGTGTGCCGCGCAGGAAGATAGGGACCTTTACGCCAGCAGCAGTTTGACCAGCGCCAATGAGTGGTTGGCAGATATTGTCCAGCCAAGTCGTGCAGAGTCCACGGCGACGCACATCGTTCTCACCAACAACGTGATCTACGACAGTGAAGGCTACGGACAATCGAGTAGCATCCACCAGCGGAGACGTCGCGATCGAGTAATAACGAGGCATCAACTGCGGCAGTAGCGTCAGCAAGTGGTCAAGCGGGGGCTTGCAAGACGGGAACAGATGAAGCAGCTCAACGAAGTTCAGGTGCTGCTCCGTGATGAACGCCTGCGCATCGTATCATGCACCAACGTCAGAAACCAGACAGTAGTCCCGACGCAAGATTTACCTTACCTTGTACTTGTCCGCCCCAGACTTACTACTCAGCAGGAGCATTCGAGCACGCTGCTCCTCGTCTGAACAGTACGTTGCGAGAGCTCGCATTGCTGCCTTCTTCGGTGAGCTGACGATGTCTACGTGATGCAAGAAGGCATCACGAACGCTGCACGGCGTAGGGAAGTGGATCGATGTGTTTTTCCGCTTGGCCGCACGCCCATTGACTGCAGCAACCGGATCCGCGGAGAAAACCTTGCCACCACTAATCCCCAGACATGCTAGAAGCGCATCCACATCTTCCGTTCTGTTTGGACACTTGATGCCAATCGAGTCGCCGGGCACGTACTGAATACCGGAGCCACGGATATCGACATCGAGTCGGAGAACCTTCCTCTCCGAGTGTGGCGCAGTAAGGTACTCAGCGCCAACGACAGACGCTATGAAGGGGTCCGTCGCACTAAATTCCTTATCTGCTTCTTCACTGGTCGATACGGGGATAGACTCGTCGCGTTCTTCATCACTCAGAAAACTCACGCTAAGAAGCGAAGACTGGAGACGTGGGAGATCTTCAGGAACCTCAGTAGGGGTTTCCTGCGGTCCAAACATCTTCTCGTACGAAATGAGATTTTCCAACAGGTACGTCGTGTCGACTGTGACAGGGGTTGCTGACATCGAAGCCGTTGACAACGGTTCCGCAGCACCGCTAGCCTCTGCGCTGTTGTCCTCCATAGTCGGAGTCTTCGGGGCATCAGCGCTATCTTCAGCAGCTCCTGAAGCCTCATCAAATGCTGCCCATAGGGCATTCAGCCACGGCTCGACACTGTCCTCAAGACCCATCGCTTCGTCAGCAGCACCTGTTTATTCACACAAGAAAACCAACGTCAGAGTCCGCTCTCAAACAACCACAAACAATGTCGAGCGTACAGAATTCATAGAAGCTCTGTGCACCAAGCTCCCGCATACGCTTTTCAATGCCCTTGCCCATGAAACTACATCAACAATTCACATCAAATTGTCAACTCACCACTACTCGACTGCAACAAAATAGTGGATCCCAAACGCACCAGAACTTGTCGTAGTTGGTATCTCCGAGCCCCAGCACCGTGTACCGGAGCTTGGCCAGCATGTCATCAGGCTGAGTGCGTCTCTTCACGTAGCGCCAGAACTTGCCGCAGTTGTCGGGCGGATCCCCATTGCCGGTCGTGGAGCACACGATTACCACGAAATGTCCATCGCGAGTCTCCACTTTGCTCTGCACAAACGACACCCAGGTAACCATTAGCTCCACAATAATAAAAATGCACTGCAAAAATGAAGAACAATGTTGCACTGTAACCCACTTTCTGGAACTCGTTTAGCAGATGCAGCTCCACGTCCAGTTGCTTCTCCAGCGCTTCGTCATAAATTCGCTGTGGGTGCATCAAAACGGAAGAATTAGAGAGCAATTTAGAGCCAAAAGGGGGGCAGGGAGAGGTTTTGGACCTGCGCGATAGACTCGGCGCACCCGGTCTGCGAGCCGTAGAAGACGGAAACGGCGCGGGCCATGGCGGACAAGTAGCCGGTGGAAGTACGTCAGCCACCAAATGCAAATGTGTTTTGAAATTAGTGTTTTGAACACCAAATACCCAATTTATTTGGCTAATTTCCACCAGGGGGAGTGCGACCCGCTTCAGCCCATATTAGTTGGGGATTATAGGCACCGAAGCTGTAAATGTCGGACGCTAACGATGGCGGTCCAGGTGCTATGCCTGCTCCTCTTCGCTCTGGGGCCAACCACTGCGTGG
>KV723836.1:0-17992 GCA_000500205.2 Phytophthora lateralis | reverse complement strand
GGTCACGTCCACAGTCGTCGTCGACTTGCTGCCATCGGCCGTCGTGATCGTCACGACCTGTTTGTCGTCAATGACGGGGCCGTAGGTATCCACCGTTATTGGGCCTTTAGGTGTCTCGATCTCTATCTTCTTCTCACTGTCGGTCACGGCTGGTGGAGCTGGAACTGCAGGAAGCGAAGGTTCAGGAGTAGCGATTGGTGCCTGCGTGTCGGGGAACATCTGCATGTACTTCTGGGGAATCTCGATGGTGGTGTCGAAGCAGTACACTTCAAGAATGTAGAAGAGCGAGTCGATGGTCTTCCTATCGAACGTCAACACCCGCTTCTTCGTCTACAAGCACCATAACCGCATCTCGTGTCAGGAGACTAGAATCACAGCAGACTCTAAGGTACGTACCGGAACCATGGCCTTCTTGACACAGGCGGTGTCGCTCGTGATCTTGTCGTCCAGTTGGTCGAACAAGTCATTCTTGACGACCTCGGGTAGATCCGAATTGGCGATATTCTCCTTATCCTTCGTCCAGACCTTATTGAGGTCTCGCATGTACTCCTGATAACCGACTACGCCGTCTCCATCCTGGTCAAGTTCATCGAAGCTCGGGTAGTAGGGATCGCCTATGGACTCGACAAAGTCCGGCACTACCAAACTTGCCGCCATTTGCTGGGTCGCAGTAGCGCTCGACTGCGCAGATCGTAGCGTGGCATACCCAACGCCTGCCGAAGCGCCGATCAAGGTTAAAACAGCTCCTGCTATAGCCACGCGCTTGGTCTGCCGACGTCTGGAGTTGGGACGATCGGTTGAAGCGACGCGGTGAATGAAGCTCGTCTCTTCATTCTTGCTCCCGTAGTCGTTGGGAGTCTTCATGGTGCTAGCACCCCGCTAGAAGAACACTCAACGGTTTGGGTATCTTGGTTTTGCGTTCTTCACGAGAAATCGAGAAGTGAGGCCTGCGGCAATCGGGTCCATTGAATCTTGCATAGGGACCGCACATTTTCGGATACCGGTGTCCCTCCGCTACCTGCGTCGCTTTACGCCGGCATGTGCGGCTGTGAATGCTTCACGATCGGATATCTTCGGCCAAAGTTTGGCCGAAGATACTTTGGCTAAAAAAGCCATCTTCGGCCAAACTTTGGCTGCCAGTCACTGCAAGCAATGTTAATGAGGCACTTGAACGATGGCCAACCGTGCTTCGCCAATAACATGGTCACGGATTTTCGAGAGCAGGCGCTCCAGAGCATGAATATTATTCCTCGCAAGACCGACTCGCTGTCACTGGGATCTCGCGAAGACCCTACGGTGGACGTCGTGTGCATCAACACCAAAGCCCAGCTTCTCTAATTAGTTTACAGAGTGAAGACGACCGCCAGCGAAACAGCGGAGAAGACCAGAGAAGTGGCAGCGCTCGTTTTACATCCATCCCACCAGTCTCCGCGTCGGCAGCAAACGCGGTATTGCTCGAGTCGGCCGTGCACCATTCCGTGAAGTTGGCGTATCTGAGTCTGTGTCTGCGTTCTCAATGGGGGCGATGCCCACAAGGTCGTCGATGGCCACCCAGCCGATGATGTTGTACGCAAAAGTGCAGTCCACCCCACCGGGTCCCTGTCCGTAACTGCACAGGCCCTCGCGAGTTCTTATTGCACCAACCTACCAGTGGATACGCCCCAAGGAACAAGAACCAGTAGTTGTAGGGGTACGACGCACAAACGTCGTCGTCCTTGATGCCAGCACCGACAAACGGACCGACGTTCGGCTGACCTTGATCACCATTGAACTGCAGACAGTCAGAGTAGATCTCGTCGTTGCCGGAGAGCGGAGTGCAGCTACCACCGTTCATGGGCAGCATGGGGCCGTACTCTGGCGTCCTACCCCCACGAGTCCTGGAATTGGGCGAGACTTTAGTTCATCTGAGCAATGAGCACCTCGTAGAACACGATGGTGGCCATGCCGGAATTGCGTTCACAGCGTTCGTCCTCAGCGCGGACGTTGACGTTGATGCCTTCAGCTTGGACGTAGATGAGAGCACCTTCCACCGACGCAGTGTTGACAGAGTCCATGGCACTTTGGTAGCCGGCCTCAAGTTTTTTACCACGTACGAACACTCCGTCCACCAGGATCGGTGGATCGCTCTGCACTCGGGTGTAAACAGCACGGACCGGGAGCATGTGGTACGAGTCCGATGGGTACTTGGTCGTCTTTAGGCTGGCAAACGCTTCGTCCCCTACTGACGTCGTCGACGAACCAGACACCGTGGAGTTCGCTCGAATTGTCGTGGCGTCTGCGTCTACAGTCTACGCAGGAGAACCACCAGTCGAGGTGACCGTAGTTGCAGAAGCCGACACTGCAGTGTTTTTTTTTTGCAGCGGAGACCGCCGATACAACCCCCAAGAAGATGACGCCAAGCTTCATCCCGACTCTGGAGCCGACCACTTGTCTTGAGCAAGAATGAAGCGGCCAACGCAATCATCTCCTCCTCAAACAATAGCTTATCCTTTGCTATACCAGGATTTGAGAAGCGTCTCGACTTCCTGACCTACGAAATTCACTGTACATGGTAGATGTACTAAGTTTAGTTTATATAGAGTACTAGTTCAGTCCACTCGAGCGGCAAGGCTGCAGTTACCCAACGCGAAATCTGTGGAAAGATCATTACGAGCATTTATTCAAGCACAGCTCGTCTCCTCCCTGCAAGCGCTTTTTGTCTACGCTGGAGGAAGCTAAAGGTTCTCCAGACCAAGCTCCTGCCCCGGACACCAACTCGACCACTACCCAGACCTACCCAGCCAAGCCCAGGAAGGCCAAGAAGGACGGCACCCCGTACAAACTCCGACGTGGGTGGGGTCCCTACCGTTCGGTGCCGAACGAGCGCTCCGTCGCCTTCAATCTGCAGCTGGACGTGCAGAATTTACAACAAGAAGTGCAAAACCTCTTGGCGCTGCGCGAGATTCTAGCCACCAAAACGTTAGTGCAACGCCACTCAGCTGAAGGCTCACTGTGTAAACAAGTGAACGAGTATCTGTACGTGTTTCGCAAGGGGGTCCTACCTCGAGATCTCGGCCAGAAACGTCTGATGGATGACCGAGACCAGCGAGCTTTCATGCACAGTGTCATGGACCCGGAGGTGGATCTCGGTAATGGACTGCCCCGAGGCCCCGACGTCATCATGGACCAAATGGCCAACTACTCCGATTTTCTTAACTTCATCTCATTGACTGGGACCGTGGACAGCATCGTCCAGGTAGAAGACTCTGTGCTGATCTCAGATGCTGCTTCGTTCGTGTTTCAAGTCACACGTAGCACAATCCAGCTGATTTTCCCCCACATCATTGGCGACGAGTGGCTCGTGGCGCAGCTCGTGGGCCAGGAAGTGGAGGCACAAGGTCGATCCACTTTTCACTTTAACGCTGCGGGCAAGTGCTATCGCTACGATGTTGAGATGAGCTTTGTATCCGCGTTCCTGAGTGTTGTGAAGGACCCGCTCATCGTCGACATTCTCTTTGGGCAAGCACTTATCACGAAGAATGGCATGATTGGAATCCTGAATGAAGACGATGAAGATGAAGAGAAGGAATCTATCCCCAGTCACATCGGAGATACTTTCAACGCACAGGAAAGCGAAGCTCAATCAAGTGAAATCGTCTTGCCGAGGCCGAACCAAAGTTTCAAGAGCTCAAGATCAGACGAATTTTGCCGAAGAATCGTGGAAGACTACTTCAATGCATTTGCAAACGGCTACCAGGTTGTTGACGATGCAGGAACGCCTACTGACCCTTTTCAGCGCGATTTCTTTCTGCATCGATTCGGCAGAGGTGGTGTGAGTGCGACTACCAGTTATGTGAAGGAGCGATGGTGCACACTCAGTGAATGTTTCGAGTTCTTGAGTTTCCAGCAGAAGGGAGCGACGGAACCGTCCTACGATATCGATAACAGCACGTGCTCGGTTGCTGCGGACGCGACGTATGTTCTTCGCGTCACCTTACACAGCATCCAGGCTGTGTTTCCACACTTGGTCGCCAATCGACGGTTGACCAGCACACTGGTGGGAAAAGTGCTCATGGTGCCATCCCATATTTGCTTTTTGATTGAGAAAAGCACGGGCTACATTTCCGAAATCAGCGAGCAGATGAACTTTGAAGTGGCTTTGGCTGAGATTCTTCAGGACCAGGATGATCTCTCGCTCGTTCTCGCACACGCGTTGCTGGTCGCAGACGGTGTTGACAATGGAAATTCCTCCACCACACGTACAACTCTCGAGCACCAAATCCAGCTTCCCAATTTGAGTGAAATCCACACGACGCACCAAGATGAGTCGCATACCAGCTCACGCACAATGAGCATGGCGGACATTCTCAGGTAACCACGATTTGAGCAAAGAGGTAAGTGGACCATACAGCAATAATCAATTTCTACAGTAGTTGCTTAAACTTTGCACTACTGTAGTATTAAAGTAAGTCCACGACAGCTTTAGCCACTTTCCTTGCGGCCAGAACTCTCCTGAAATTTGTCAATACAAGTTGCTACGTACATGTAATTCTGCCGGTAGGGTCAATCGTCACAGGTATTTTGTTTCTAGCTGCTGCTCCCTTGAAAACGCTTTCGTTTCTCTTTCTGAAGACGCAACATTTCCTCGTCCTGAATGCATTCGACATGAAAGTGCCAGCTCCTCCAATCATACAGGTGCTTGTAGTGTCATGATAAACAAGCGTTCGTCAACATCACCCCGTTTGAAGGCGCTTTCACTGACAACACTGATGTGGGTTTGGGAGAAATTTGTACCCAATGCAGGAGAAGGGATCAAGCAACTGGCTCATACTTGTTCCTGACTCAAAAAATATTTACTCGAGCACAAGCCGCTTCGTCATGACTAATCAGACGGGAGAACTGACGGGGTTTTCCCCCAATGTCATTCCAAACATGCTTACAACCCCTGTACAAGGCTCTTCGCAACAACGCGTTACGTTATACCCCCTGACTTTACCAATCACTACTAAATCGGTTCTTGGGATTGCAAACCAATGCAGCTTGTAAAGCACAAGACAATTCACCCCGTCCTCCCCCGTCATCTTCATCATCCCAAACGCTTTTAATGTGTCAGCCTTGTAGCAAAGCTTGCCGTCGTCCCACACGTAGCCACTGAGTAAAACCATTTTGCAGCGTGGCCCTAGAGTCGTGTCAACGCAGCATGGAGATAGCAACATCGAAAAAGAGCCAAACATGCACCGCACCCAAACGAGAGCTCCCAGTGATCGTACTGAAATGATCACAAATACGATTCCGAGAACAATGATGCCATGGCCCACGAGGCTCCAGACGCAGTACGACACTGCGTCTGCAACCGGCTTGGATTCTTTGAGACTAGACCTGTTCAATGACGTAAGATACGAATGCATTGTAACCGAGCAAACAAACTCGCCAAGCAAAGATGTCTCGTAGTTGAATAGCAATCGCTTGACTAGACAACGTGTTTTTTCTCCGATCCAGCTCATAGTTTCTACCATCTCGAACAGCATCGATAGCACTCCAGACAAGTTGTATCCCAGCGAAATATACTGCACTTTCGCTAAAAACCCTTCTTGGGCGATCAGCAAAAAGAGATCGCCCATCAAGCCCTCGACCAATAGGTATAGTAACACAGTGCGGTGGTAATTCCTTGCTCCATGCGCTGAAAGCCGCATGCTTTCTGGAACGTACACCACAGCGTTTTTGACCTGCATCGGCTCTTGCAGATTATCGCATCTTCGCCCGTACCGCTTACACGACATGTAGCTCCTTCGCAGCACAGTGAAGCGATACACGATCCAGATAGAACCAAACAAGCCATACCAATACGACCGCCGATATAATGTATCGCCTGAATCGCCCGCCAAATTCGCACCATTGCTGTCGTAAGTCCCGAGACCATGTACTCTTACGTAGCCAACCTTGTCGTTGGCGCAAAATGTACCTGCCGCTTCTTCGTAAACGAATAGTAGCCGATACTTCCGTGGTAGAAGTAGTATTCGAGAGCGTAGCTATTATTTGAGCAGCCTGCAGGCGTCGTCTCTGATGGCAATACCAACTCAGACCCCAATACGTACGCACCGTGGATATTGTATTGGGGCACAACGAAATGGCATACCCTTCCGTGCTTCTTTTCATTGTAATGCGTAACCCCGACATTCCACCACGTATGGGCAATTTTAAGCCCCTCCGTGGGGCAACGTGTCTCCATATCGGTCGTGTACTTTGTTGCACCAGCCGGAACCACCAAGCCTTGCATGATCTTGTGTGGGGCCACGAAATTCAGGTAGTTTTTTGCTTGAAGGAGCAAGGGCAGGAGACCGACACACGTCCATACAGCAATCAGTACCCGTGTAGCTGTGAAAAACTTGACTTTTTCAGTCTCCACGCGCTCATCGATGACGTTAGGAGCAGATTTTCCATTACCCACGCAGTAGATCGCTGCCGAGTGCCTTCTGGAGCTTGACGATATATATCGGCTCACGCTTCGAGCCGATCTGATCCTCGATAGGTACCTCGGCGCCTCACTCACCGCCATTTCCCTGTACGAACGTGATAGGTGGGGCCACAACTTCACTAGTCCACGAATGGCGGACGTGACAGCACGAGCATTTCCCCATTCGCACGCTATATGAAGACAAAACCACCGAATACGAGAAGATGAGGATTTGGGGCCAGCTTTAGACTTGGCAAAACCAACAACTCCTTGCTATACACAGACGTTTGTCAAGGACTACCAACTGGACCAAATCTAAAGCCAAAGTTTCCAGAGATTCCGTGCAATGGAGTACCTGTTGCCAATGTCGCAGTTGAACTACCTGTCATGAAAGCTTCTTGGACGAGGACGAGCAACTCGGACTGGCTGCGTTCCCACGCACACATCAAGAACTCGAGCACACACCTTCCTGGCATCAAATATGAAATCGAACTAGAAATCCCGCTTTGTAGAACGAACCATGAACCCGACATTGAAGTGGATCGAACCCGTTGTAATTCAACAACAATTTTGTATCCAGCCGTACTGGTCGAGCAGCGTCTTGATACACGTACCGTTATATTCTTATTAAGTACGACGTTGGTTTCACCCGCGCCCCCTTATCGTCACAATCCAATTGCGCACGAAGCGGCAACTTCCAAGACGACGAGAGTATGGCACAGTACGGCAAGGCTGCGTACTGGGACGAGCGCTACACCAAGTACGTCCCGCTCTCTTCCTGTCTCTCCCCTCTATCGATCCATGCCGCTATCGCTGCTATCCACGCACTATCCGCCGAGAGATCAAGTGAAACCTCCACTTTCTAATACTATTTTTTACTAAACAATCAAATAATGTTTCAGGGACTCCGAGCAGTTCGACTGGTACCAGCGCTACGGCGGCCTCAAGGAGCTGTTGAACCAGTATGTGAAGAAGACGGACGCGGTGCTCATGGCTGGTGCCGGCAACTCGCGGCTGTCGGAGGAGATGGTGAACGACGGCTACCAAAAGATCATGAACGTGGACGTGTCAGAGATCGCCGTCAAGCAGATGGCGGCCAAGCACGAGGATCGCATCGAGTCGCTGCAGTGGCAGAAGATGAACATGTGCTCGCTGGATTTTGCGGACGAGACGTACGACGCCGTGGTGGACAAGGGCACAATGGACTCGGTCCTGTGCGGCGAGGGCTCGACGGCCAACGTGGCCAAGATGTGCCAGGAGGTTCACCGCGTGCTCAAGCCCAACGGTGTCTATTTTATCGTGTCGTACGGTGTGCCGGATAACCGGCTGAGCTACCTGGAGAACAAGGAGCTGCAGTGGAAGGTGACGGTGCACACGGTGCCCAAGCCCACGGTGAGCGCCGTGCAGGTCTCGGAGGCTGACGCCAATGCTGTGCACTACATCTACGTGTGTCAGAAGGGGGTCAAGACCGAGTAGAGAGCTGCTTGGATCGGCTTCCCTTAATATATCGGAACTCTCGAGGACTCGAGGGTGCTTTAATGAGAGACTGGGCTTACTTTTCTGTCGATGTAGGTGGCGCACGATGAGGAAGGAGTTTGACACTAACGTTTTCGATTTTGTAGTGGGGTTGCTGTAAGTTGGACGTTACACTGACACTTGGACTCGCCATTTTCGTATTTGAATGGATCTTTGGAGTTGCTCCGAACACCACTAGGTGAAGAATGTGTTTCTTCTTCTTGAATCGAAGGCGTGACTTCTGTTTCCGCATAGAGCTCTGACTCTCGAGATCCAAATGCTTTGTGAGCGGCGGATAAAGGTTCCTGTTGGCCTTGTATTCGTTACACTCGGAAACGGAGGCGCAGAGTCCACCGCGAGTCTCTAGGGCGAGGAGGGCCAACTCTTATGCGCCACTGAACCGACTAAACATATTCCTAGGACGGCTGCAGAAACAGCGACCGATAGGAGTTTCGGACCCAAGTCTCACTTGCTGAATTTAGCGTGTCTGCCTACCGGATTTAGACGTTGTGAACACTACTGGAGTTGAAGTCGTCTACCAACTACACTTGATGCTGCGAGGGCCTACTTCCAAGGTTCAGGCGTGTATGGAGGCGATTTTATCAACTTGACTCTGGTATCGTCACGATGACACTCATATAAGTCGTCGACGCTTCAAGTGCACTGCAAGTATCAAGATAACACCGACGCAACTCGACGCAATTTGGAGCAAGTATCAAGTATCGTATCTCAGAGATGATTGCCAAGGAAATTGCAGACACACCCGGGTAACCCAAAGGTATCTGATGGCTTGTAAACACGTCGAAGATTTTGTGGTACAATTGTCCATGGACAGATCGCTCTACAAGTCAACGGTCAAGACGTCAAACGCCTTGGTGGGTTGTGGCTCCATTTCGTGTTAGATATCCCGCGTGTAGAGCGGGTGTTCTCTGCATGATCTGGCAGGTACTGTTGCATCAGACTGGGAGCGGGCACAGAACCAGATGGGCTGCTGGTTTGAGTGGGCCGTGCTGGAGTCAAGGATTGCACAGTCTAAGGAAGATAGCGACTACTATACCCCATATAAAAAAATGAGAGAACGCTTCTGCAGCGCGAATGGCAGGTCGCTAGAAGCCAAACGAGGTTCGGCTGGTGCAAGTCGTGGATCCGATATCGACGTTCTTGGAGGTAGTCAAGAAAGTGCAATCAACCTCAGCGCTAAGCTTAGCAGAAAGAGGTTTCTTCGTATGGACACTCCAGTACTAGCATTCACTCAGCATGACACTCGAGAACTCCGCACGCATTAATGCTGATCCTCTCAAACACCTCATCGAGTGCAGCAGACCTTGATCACAGATTTTCAACTTAGTATCTAACAAACTTCAAAACATGAGCGGATACGAGTAGTAAACAAATACTTTGCTTACGCAACCGCTTTGTCCCGCCACGAGATACGATGTCTTTATAAGAAGGCATGGGATCACTAAGCTCGATTTGGAAGCGAAACCCCCGCGTTGGCGTTCTACCTCCAGGAAGCGGGAAACTCTGTACGTGGCGATTGAGAGAAGAGTCTCATTGCGACCCTGATTAAACCTGTGGCGTGATTCTCCTCTCCCCCATCGTCCGTGCCACGAAAGAAGCGTAAATTTGATGATTCTGGAGTTTCCGTTTGTTCTGTCGTGATGGCTCGCAGCAAAATCCACCCAAACGATGCTAAGGACGGCCCACGAAGCATCTTGGTAAATCTTGACGCTACCCCCGTTGCTGTCGGTGGTGGGCCATCGCCAAATGTGATACTGCAGAATTCACGACACAAGCCTGCCGAAAACGTTCTGACGGGTTGTCAGGACCTCTACCACAGCGTTGTCAGCCCAATTGTACGGACTTACAAGCGACTGCCGTGGCTTACGAGGAAGACTATCAGAGCGACGGTGCAGCTCTACATGATGTTTTACATATTTTTCACGGTACCTTTCCGAATCGCCTTCTACTACGACCCGCATCTAAGTCACAACTCCCAGGCGCACCACTGGAAAAGTGAGCTCAGTATATTTACTGCGCTTGATATATTCGCGGACTTGATCGGCTTGCTCGAGTTTGTGACGTTCTGCGAGGAATGGAAGACTGCATTCTACGAGTTATCGACGTTGACAAGTTTACAATCCACGAAAGGGAGGAGTGACACTGACCAGCTCAATACCGCGAAGCTTCTGGCTCGTCGACGCTCATCTGGTACTAACTTTCAGCTTGGAAGAGTGAATTGGACGATTTCATCCATCAAACCGCTGTCTTCGATGCCCTCGGACGATGCGAATCAAGTCAACTCGCAGCAAATTTACATGTTTGCGCGCAATGTAGAGCTTGTACTACAAATCATCGCGCTCATACCGATAGAGTTGGTCCCAGGCGCATTGGGGACGTTCAACATGCTTCACCTCTCGAGAATCACTAAAATTTGTCGGTTGTACAGGCTACGGCGCTGTATTGCGAGCATTGTCAAGTTATACTCGGATCGCTCCTGGGTCCAGAGTCTTTCGTCCTCCGGTGTCGACACTTTGGTGCGTACAATCGGACTCTGCGCTGGGCTGTGTCACTGGACAGCCTGCGCGTATATGTTGATCGGGCATGTGCAATGTGGACTTCATCTTGAGGCCTGCAGTGAGCACGTGGAGACCAGTTGGGTCGTTCGCGACCGTCTTTTTGGGGCTTCGGTAGCGCGGAAGTACGGCCGCACACTGTACTGGGCAACGAGAACGCTTGTGCTGCTCGGATACGACGACGTGACTCCAGTGTCGACTGCGGAGACGCTCTACGTCGTGTTCGTAGTCATTATGGGCGCGCTGTTCGGCTCGTCACTACTTGCCAACTTCCTGTTTCTTTTCCGAGTCCGGAACGCGCGGTTCGCGGCTTACTCAACTCACGTGGACAATGCTCGCGAGTACATGCGCTTCCAGAATATTCCTCGCTCGGTTCGACAACAAGTGACCGAATACTTTAACTACTCCTGGAACACGCATCGCAGTCTGGATAGCGAAGAGGCTTTGAAGCTTCTGCCTCAGCACCTTCAGTCCAAGGTCATCGCTACGCTTCGAGCGAATCGTATCGCACAGGTGTGCTTTCTCATGAAAGAAAGCGTTGAGCTGATCAATGAGCTTGCTCTTGCTCTTGACCGGCGCGTATATTCCCCAGGAGATCTCATCATCGAGCCGAAGGTCAACGCTCAAATGTTCTTTGTCATCCGCGGCCAAGTGGTGGTCTGTTCTTTCACCGGAGCCAAACCGAACGAGTGCAAGGCGGGTGACTTCTTCGCAGAGATGTGCCTCCTTTTTCCGGAGATGTACTTGCAAAAAGCCATTGCCAAGACCTTTTGTGAGATGTATGTGCTTACAAAGGCAAAGTTCGACGAGGCTCTCGCTGAATACCATCACGGAAGGGAAAAGGAGGTACGCCTGCGTATGGCGGAGACGCTCGAGAGATACATGATGCAACTTCGCAAAACGAAAAAAATACTCGGGCTTCAGGACGGGTTTGAGAATTTGAGCGGGCGAACCTCGCTTGGTCGATTTTCTGTCGGGAGAAACTCAAGAGGCCGAAGTAAGAGCTCGCTGGCGAGGAGTATTACATCGCTGGGGCGCAGTTCCGTTGGGAAAGGCACTGCTAGCGCAACTAACGCTCGAGAGTGGAAACAACACACTCATTGGCGCTATCCTGGCTCGTCCTTTCGCTTGCTTTGGGATACTGCACGACTGGTTGCTATTGTCTACGTTGGCTTTGAAGTACCTTACTTTGCTGTGTTTATCTCCATGACCGAAGGGCGGCACATGTTTGTTGTGGACTCGGGAATCGATCTACGCTACGCCGTAACAATGCTAGTCGAAGTGTTTTTCACTTTCGACCTCATTCTGCGCTCTCGATACTTCGCCTACATGGACCACAGCGTCATGTTGGGCATCGTTCGGCCCGATCTCATTTTTGCAGCCTACAAGACGAACGGGTTCTTTCTCGACTTACTGGCGTGGCTTCCCGTTGGCGTCGTACTGGACTCGTTGACGACCGATTCCTTTCAAATTTACTCGTCAATTTTTCGTTTATTCCGCTTACTGCGGCTCCGATCACTTCGTGGCCTCATGCAAGACCTTATAGATCTGTACGGTGCAAGCTCCAAGTTGCACTTGGTTGTGTCTCTGGTGCTAGGCGTAAGTCTCATGCTTCACATAGTCGGTTGCGCATGGTTTGAGATGGCCCTGTACCCTCCAAACAGCGAGTCCGCGCATGCTAACAGTGCCTTCCTCATATCCGAGCTAACACGCTCCGACTGTCTTAAGCAAGCCACGCTGTTTCAAAATTGTTCGTGGGTGAAGTTTGACTGTTACGCGCACATTGGCATCGACTTTCCGCAGCAAAATCCGGATTCAACGTATCAGGCCAACTTTGCCTACCTTCGCTCAGTGTACTGGGCAATGGTGACGTTAACAGCAGTGGGATATGGTGATATCGTGGCCTATTCGACGTCAGAGAGCTATTTCGCTGCGTCTTGGGTTTTCCTAGGCGGGATTATCAATTTTGGAGTAATGGGAGCCATGTCAAGTACCATTTCCAATATGATGGCGACGCACCATCATCACATGGAGAAGCTCAACACAGTGAACAGTATCATGGAGCGAGTGAATACCTCGAAGCGGCTGAGTAGCGAAATTCGCCGGTTTTACCATCAACAATTTGTGGGGCACAAACAGGCTTATGAATCGCAACTGCTTTCGCACTTACCGGATCAATTGTGTTATGAAATCTCTTCGCTGTTACACTCGAAAGCTGTCAAGAGTGTGGCGCTTTTTGATTCTGCAAGCATTGAGTTTTTGCGCGAAGTTACTGGTAAGTTTCGGAATCGGAGCTTTCAAAATGGCGAAACCATTTGCCTGGAAGGGGATGTCTGCCGCGAGTTCTTTGTGTTTTTGAAATGTAGCAAGATCAACATGTTCTACCGATCAAGGCAAGTACCAATTCGTGCTCTTCACGGTGACGATTGCTACGGTGTGAACGAATTCTTGCTAAACCGGACTCATCCTGCAACTCTAATTGCTGCCTCCCACGTTCACGCTTCCGTTATGTCCCACGAACAATTTGACGGGATAGAACGCAAATTTGCAGATGATCTTCGAGATATAAAAGATGAGGCACAAACACTCTGGGTCGAAGAGAGAGCCTTCATGAAGCGGGTGATGGCCAACTTGTCCAAGATCAAGCTGCAGCCTCATTTGCTCCATACTCCAAGTCTCTTTTACCAGCGCGATAGCTCTTTCACCAGAGACGAAGAGGAAGGCCAGAATCTGTACACCATGTCCGATACTTTTACAACAGCTTGGAATGCTTTCATCACCTGTTGGAACCTGTACAATGCCGCTTTCGTCATTTTTCGCATCTGCTTCCATTCGCATCTTCATTTTTCCAGCAGCATCAGCACCACTGTGTGGGTCGCCGATCTCAGTTGCGATGCAAGTTTCGCCATGGACATCTATCTGCGACTGTATTATTTCGGCAGCTCGGAAGTTGGTATCCAGAACCTGGTGGAGCGGAAAGAGATAGACAAGCAATATCTACGCAGCTCAGCGTTCAAGTGGGATCTGTTTGCGTCGTTGCCGATCTACACGCCATTTGCAAGTGGTTCGATGATCACCGGGTTGTGTCGGGTACCACGTTTGGCTCGCTGCATTGACTTATGGACGTACCTAGACGACGTTATCGTGCAGATTCAACAGCATTTCGCTCCTCGCAACGCATCAGCCTACTTGAGCCCTCTGAAGCTGCTGATTGTCCTTGTTCTCGTAGCACACTACGTAGGATGCATTTTTTTTTTGATTTCAGAGCGGGAGTGCCTGTACCTAGAGCGGTGCTGGATGGTGCACGATCCGCTGCTGCATGAACACCACGAGTCGGTGCCAATCCTCTACGCCAACACTTTCTACTGGGCGATTACAACGTTGTTGCTCGTGGGCTCGCGAGAAATTGTGCCTCGGGGAATGGCAGGTACGCTTTGGACGGGCTTCACGTGTTTGTGCTGTACATTTGTCATCGGCCACATCGTGGGCGAAATTTCGGAGCTCATTCTCGCCTTGGGTAAAGAGGCCAAGCAGTACAAGAACCGCATTGCGAGCTTCGAGAACTTTGCAAAGGAGCACGAATTATCGTCTGCCCTTCGTGAGCGTGTCACGTATTTCTTCCGCGTGGAATTTGAAGAGACGAAAGGCGCCAGCGTGTGCCATTTGGTGCACGATTTGTCGGCTAACCTTCGGCTGAAGTTCGTCCTTGAAATTTACGGCCGTTCTATCGAAAAGCTACCGATAAGCAGCTTTCTCACGCTGACGCAGGTGAACAATCTCGCGCTGCGGCTGCAACCTGAATTGTTCATCCCGGGTGACAACATTCTCGTTGAAGGAACCTTCGGCAGTCAACTATGCTCTCTACGCAAAGGAATGGCCGCAGCGTACTGGACAAAGTCTGTTGCAAGCGTAGCTGTTCTCGCTGAAGGAGCCTTTTTTGGCGAGATTGCCTTCTTCCTGCCAAACCAGAGACGACTTGCCACAGTGCGGGCCACAACATCGTGTGAGGTGCTCCACATCGCGAAGAAAGACTGGCAAGAGCTCTGGGTACCCGATGATGATTCGTCAGACAGCAATATTCAGAAGCACGCGCATCATGCAATTCTCGGGTGGGTAAACTCTCGATTGCAACGCTACCAACAAGGCTGTCTTCGCACTGCTAGCAGGGCCAAGAGCGCCATGACAACGGTCAAGAGACCAAGCATAAAGTCGATCGCAAAGTCACTGATCAGAAAATCATCCAGAAATCCTCCAAAGGAACGCGATCCCGCGTTACCATTGGATCGCATCGAAAGCAACCAAGGGCACGTTTTACTCTGGGCCCCGACCCCACCACGCAAATTGTCCAAGGTGGAAATTTGCCGAATGTTCGTATCTCCGACCGTACAGCTCCTCGAGAAAAAGGCCGAGTACCTGCTCTCGAAGACCACAGCGTGTGCTCAGCCCCCATCGGAAAGAGAGTCCTCTCGACATCATTCAGGACATCCAGTTAAGTACAACACTTACCACTCCAGAACTAGAGCCCATCCGTTTTGTTGCTTCGGAGCAAACAGAGTGAATGTGGTTGCAGGTGGCTCTAACAAAACGGATGACTTGCGCCATCGCCAATTTATCCTGGACCTGAACCCGGTCAATGAATATCTAGGTGCCAGCCTCGGAACTGACAATATCCGTGAATTGGAGACTGAAAGTTGGGCTCGTTTCAAGCTCCTCGCAGCCTTACAACACGTTGTCAGCAGGCTTCTCAGTGATTTGGTCCCTTCGGAGGTTGGTGGTGTGGAGGCAGCCCCACAGATCAATATTCCGATGAAGGCGAAGAAGCACAAGCAGTTGCGGCCATTTCGTTTTGATGAACGTGCCCGTCGGAAGTGGAGCGCTGCTATCATGCAAATGGTATCGTCCGTGAGCAGACGCAAAACGATCGCACACGAGGCAGCTTTTGCTATAGCAGAAGCTTCACCAGCTCCACGACCCAGTGCAAAAATTACGCCAGTGCGTAGACGAAGTTTCCCTGCTGTTCTTTCTCAAGTGCAGGAGCAACAAAAAGTGAAGGCGTCCAAGTCTACCGGTAGACGGCAAAACTTGGTTCGAAGTCGCTCGCTCCCATTCTTTGGCGATGATTTTTTCTCGGACAAGCAACACTTTAGAGGGTACTACAAGCTGACTAACGACGATCGCAAGGGAGGGGCCGGCATCGATTTTGAGATTTTACAGCGATGCCAACGTCCTCAATATGTATCGCAGCTGCACTGGTATCATCGCTATCGCCACTGGAAGAAAGGTTGGAAGGGACCGGCAGTTCTACGTTCCTTCTTATCGCATCCAAAGCATAGGATAAACCAAATATCCCCGCTACGCGAGGACATTAAACTTGCACAGACTCACCGCCCTGGAACCACACGTTCGGAGGTTGTAGACACAGAACGCCTGCTGATCCCTAACCAGCAGATTCTTCGAGCTGCCATCAGTGATTTACAGTCGAAGCTGTTTATCAAACGTGTTCAACACTTGGGGAAAGCGTGGGACCTTACCATCCTTCTTGCGACGGTATACTACGTGCTTGTTACACCGTTCAAGGTGTGCTTCTCGCATGAAGTAACCATGTTATCCGATCACGTGCTGAGAGGCTGGTCAGGCCTAGAAATTTTCTTGGATGTACTGTGCGTGGTAGATATTATCTACAAGGTTTTCCATGCCGCGCCCACGACCAAAGGTCTGACTCTGACAGCGACGAGCAGATCGGGCACTAGTTTGTGGCATTCACTTGTCTACAACTCGGAGTTGCGTAGTGAAATCATAGCGGTGCTACCCTTGGAGTTACTGCTTTTTGCTGTAGATATACGCCTGCCCAGCAATTATCTCCATCTGCGCTCTGAAGCCGCCAATGCGACGTGGTGGATTACCCGCTGGGTTCTGCGGCTCAATCGTATGCTGCTCTTTCGACGGATCCAGCCTCTGTCGGAGCAATTGTTCCAGTTCGCAATCCAAGATCTCAAGTTACCTGTAAGCGAGGCGTTGCTTTATTTTCTTCGGGAACTAACCACGTATCTCTCATTAGGCCACCTTCTGGCCTGCATCTGGTTCATTACCAGTGAGATAGGATTGTGGCACTACGGAGTGTCTTGGTTGTCGACACCTGGCATGTTGGTGTTCTCCTCCACAGAGACTACTGGCACCGATATGGGCGAATCTCATCGTGCTCTCCAAGATATAGCACCCTCCAGTTTTACATTTGAGGGTACGTCTCTCGCTCGCGATTATTTGCGTTCACTGCTCTTCGCGATGGAGTGTATCTCGACGCTATTCTACGGTGACATAATCTCCATGAACCCGCTCGAGCTGGTAGTAGAGATTGGCATCACGTTCTGGGCCATCTACATCTACGGTGCACTTATCGGTGCTCAGGGCGAATGGATCGATTCCAAAGCGCGACAAGAAGCTGCTTTCGAGCAGAACCTGGCGCAGCTACAGCATTTCCTGGACCAGAACGACGTACCAAAGGGCCTCAAACGCCAGGTGAAGGCCTACTACGCACGGATCTGGAGGCGCCACCAGGGAAAACCCGAGTTTGCTTCCGTAGCAGACGTTTCCCGAGCCCTGTACGAGGACGTGGTCTTGGCAACTCTTCATGACTTCGCCGCTCAAGTTCGGGTGTTCCGGGTACTCGACGAGACCTTTTTGCGAGGACTTCTCGTATGTCTCGACTACGTTGTGTGCTCGGAAGGGGAAGAAGTCGTGTCCAAAGGCGACATGGACCGCAGCATGTACTTTATCGCGCAGGGTCGTATTCTTGTGAGGATGGACTCGGGCGAATCGATGCGTGAACGAGGCGAATTTTTTGGTGAGTTCGCTCTGCTGTACGGAATTTCACGACTCGAGACGTGCACGTCTCTCACGGTGGCCGAGCTGTACCGCCTCGACCACGAGCCGTACGAGCGACTTTTGCTCGATTTCCCGGGCTACCGAAGACGCAACAAGCAGTCGTGGACGACATCTACAGACACCAACCGATCGGCACTGCGGGCCGAAAATTACGCCGGCAAACGACAAAATACCGCCACCACCGTCATCGGGATGGCCCCCATCCTCGCTCGTCGCGAGAGCGTGGATGCGGTGACGGCCCACAACATCGAAAACGAGGTGCCGCACACGTACGTGTATAAGTCCACGATGGAGATGATGGCGCAACTGCAAACGATGCACCCGGAGGAAGCCAAGAGCTTGATTCTCAAAGTTCGAGCAGGGTCACGGAAACGATTGAGCAGGGAGCATGCAGGAGAATACGACGAGTAGGTCGGGTCGAGGAGAATTAGAAGTAAACTAGAACCAATGCTTTGGCTGGGAGGCTCGTTGATTGCTGGAATTAATCATCTTCAGCGAAGTACATATTGTGCTTTGCACATGTTTTGTCGTTTGCACTTATCCTCTTGCTCGATTTACTTAAGTACGAGATCGATCTACGAGAAAA
>KV723835.1:21484-42474 GCA_000500205.2 Phytophthora lateralis | reverse complement strand
AGCAACTCAAGCACACAATGACCGACGATGTAAACTCCATCATGAACGTCGGTATCAACGTTTCCTCGCAAATGCTGTATGTATTTTGTGGTGTTGTGACCTTCTGGCTTGTAACAGCGACTCTATGTGTACTTAGCCCGCTTCTTTGCAGGGATATCGCAACTAAAATGTTCTTGGATCCTCGCAGCACTATTAATGCGGTATGGGTGTACATTAATTTGTGAATGTTTCTTTCGTCATTGTGTAAATTATTAATCTTCTCTCTTGTGACAACATCTGGTTGTACTTGGGGTCGAGCGCATTCAGCTTGACTATTCCAGGGTGAAGATAGGATGCTGGGTCTAACAAAATGAATGGATGAGCGTCAAACTGACTAAACCTAGTTGAATAGCCTGCGTATGTCACAGCAGTAAATCCAAATTTAAAAAAAAACTGAATTGCTTGCGATTCCGCTGTCCGTGAAACCACTGTGACGGTACAGTGCGATCGCGATAAGTCGGCATAGGAGCTGTACATACTGACGACTAGCAAAACGTATGCAAGCTAGTGCTCCAAATTAACTAGATTTATAGAATTGGAGGCATTTGGTGATGCCGTTCAAGTGGAAACGTTACGTCGTTGACGGCGCGCAGTCCTAGTACTTCATTTTTTGCGTAAGTACGCATCGAGAGTACAAAACTTCGGATTTATGGTTGGTTATTACTTAGACACAAGTCCATGACTCGTATCCGATGCGCTGAACAAAGAATCGCGCTGGTGCGTTGGAACATCGCACATAACTCGCACAATCACGTACTGTTCAGAGATATGAACTTCCTGTCGGCAATAGTGTGTGCGCGTTCAATGGCATTTGATGGCTCATACACCCGGATCCAGTTGCCAATTCAGCACTTTAACATGGGATACACACGTGCAAGATATTGAAGTGCCACTACTTTCTGTATGTTTTACAAGCTAGTGCGCTGGAGGTCAATGACTAAAATGACAGCTATCTAGCCCAGCGTTAACAAAGCAGCAAATTCAACGTGAGGTGTAACGTGCTCTGTTGCTATCTAGAGCCAAGCACTCGGTGTGGTGACATAGCGCCGTGATTCCTTCTACCATATGTTCTTCTGGCAGCGAAGCCGTTTTTTATTGTGCCAATTACGTCAACCACGGCTTGACCAAGCAATCGAAAAGTAACCAATATTGACGTAGAGGTTGCAAGGTGTCAGATACAAGGTTGGTTGAATTTTTGTCTTGTAGAAATTATACTACTACTATCCTAATCTTGAGAAGATAATCTACTAAGGTTATCCCCCCTCCCTATTATCCGTACACGAAACCTACACATTTCGTATCGGCATTATTTATACACGGCATACATCTATGTCTGCAGTAGCTCGCGTCTGGAAGGCGTATCAGGACCGCGAAAGCTCTCGACCTGCGGAGGTTCGTGTGATTCACTTACCTTAACGATACATAGAAATAAACGGTAATAACTAATAATGCAGGCACCGGTCGAGGAGCGTCGCGGGCGCCCGCGGAGGTATGAACCCGAGGAAAATCCTGAAGACATAATAGTGATACCACGCCTGGATGTGTCATATTACGATACTCCCTTCAGCTGAAACAGGCGACAGTACCCTAATCCCCATATGATTTGACATATGATATGACGGTTCAGCCAATAGAATGCTTTTATGCTGATCATTTATCGTCTAACCCTTACTGAGGTCTTTCCCCAAACTTTTTTGTTGCCGATAGCGTTTTTATTAGCGGCTATATCTCGGCAACCACCTTGAATTCGTCAAATCTGACCTCAAAATCGGACCCCCCCCCTGTTGTTGAGAGTTGGTCGAGCTTTTTCAGACACTAGAGCATGCGGTACGTAGATATTTCATTAAAAAGCTTGAGAGACGAAGCCGGAGGTCTTCTTCTTTTCCACCCAGCAGAAACGGGTCGAGAACAGCGACAACGCTGTCGTCGTTCATGGTGAGTGGACGGCACGATTGAGAATGGTAAGCTCCTTAAGCACCCCCGCGGTGTTTTGCCGAATGCATTGGCTAGCTACGAGCGGTGGGATGACTGCCACGCAGCACGGTTTGAAGCTGAGCCCAGCCCGAGAAGACTGTTGGTGCCCGTGAACAGCACCGGCTGATGGCTAACAATGAACACGAAAGCTGTTGATCTTCAAGTCGGAGCAGCTTGCGGACTCACCGGATGGTTTTCATTGAGTAACGCACAGGCACGTCTGCGGTCAGTGGTGGCCGCGCTCGAGAAGGCATCCTTTAGAGGCGAAAGCACCTGTCCTGCGCTGAGACACACACCTGCAGTCCAGCGCCGTCCACGTCTC
The DNA here is from genome assembly GCA_000500205.2 of Phytophthora lateralis. Lineage (NCBI taxonomy): Eukaryota > Oomycota > Peronosporomycetes > Peronosporales > Peronosporaceae > Phytophthora > Phytophthora lateralis. The sequence goes on along the minus strand of KV723835.1, from coordinate 40,139 downwards.
GCTCCAAATTCGTTTTTTCCCAATGAAAATTTGTTAAGGTCCTGCAGTCAGACTGCAGGCTCAAAATAAGAACGCCCCTCACAGCTATGTTTAAAAGATAATATATTATGCTCGTTTTATGCACGGAAACGACCATTCACAGTACAGAATCAAAACCATAAGCTGCCGGTTTTCCGTTGATAATGTATGTACGAGGGGAGGGCGGATTTTTTTGCTCCCAACAGCATTGGTATTGTAAGTATACATCGGGTGTGTACGTTGTTCTCATTTCCCTTCCTTGTGTTGATAAACATGTACTACTCCGTTCCATTACAAGACCACCAAACTTGACATATGATGCGCTTAACTTCATTTTGTAACAAAATATGCTATAGTCTGCATCAAAATACGCGACTCGCTGCCGCCAGTAGTTCGGTAGACTCAGTTGTCTATAGAGCTCAGTATTGGTGACGCAATGGTTGGTTGAGTGGCGCTGGCATGTCATCACTGGCCGTAACACAGATCAATTTCGCTCATCCTCGCGCAGTAATTTTTATATCTGTTGTGAATCTACTACCTTAACTGTTGTGAGTACATTTACTGAAAAGCTGTTGCTGTTGTCGGAATAGCTGTTGCGTGGGATAGGGTGAACAAAAAAACAGGTTTTCAGCGCTAATTATATGTAACAGATCACAAGCAGAGTGTGATCGACATGACTGTCGCTCCAGAGGCTTCATGGTATCAGCAGAAATCATACCCATATACGTACACGTACGTGTACACACACACTTACACATACGCGTCCACGCCGCTATATTTGTTCGTCGTTGGCATCCAAAATGGGCAAGCCGTTCCTTTCGAAACCACCACAACGATTCCGTACAATTAAGATGGAGGAGGATCTACTCGTTACAAGTTTCTGCAAAATGGCAAGCATACCCCTATGAGCGTCACACGACAGCATCATGGGATCGCTGCAGTTCACAAGCCCGAAGTCGACACACTAATACAGCTTGGGATGGGAGCTCGTATGATTCGCAACCTGCTGATGCACAAGTTCAAGGACGAACCCGAACATTTGGTAAGCATCCCAGACGTGCCCAAGATTGAAAACCGCAAAGCTCGTATAAAAAAAAAACCATGCAGGGTGGCTGGGAGATTGACAGTTTTATCACCATTGACACTTGGGTTCACCCGAGGGTGTGCCAAATACGTGAGGTGTTCGACCGCCTGGATGATTATGACTTTAGCAAAATGAATGAATTGATTGTATTGGACCGATTCCAGCATTATTTTGATCATGCTGGCAAGCGCGTAGCAACACTCGGGCTAGTTTTTACGTCGCGGTCACAATTTCGCAATGTGCGAAAGGCGGTCGAAGCCGAAGGCTATAGCTTGGCAATGTCAACGGAATGCACCTATCACATTCATTGTTTGGGATGGACACTATTTGATGCCGGCGGGATCTCTGTCGAATGGGAGACGACACAGCATGTACACCGATTCAGGCCAGGATTGTATGTGTGTTAGAACTGAATGTGCACTGGCGTATGAACAAATGTTTGGCGCTCTTATTACGTACGCAAAGCTCTTCCTTGAATGTGGACGTCACAGTAGCGAGCTGCAGTATCGATCATAGCAGCGCGATTGCGTGCGCCCTCCAACCTGTCTGGCCGGATGTGATCATCCCTTTAGGCTGGGAGCATCTGGCAAGACAAGCTACAAAACAGCGTGCGAGGATTGTCAACAAACAATTCTACAAAGAACGAGCCGTGCTGGACTTGTGGTTGCTTCACAAGACTCGTTCGCTCAGACAATTTCGATCGCTTTCGAAACGGATTATTCGCGGATGGGCGAACTGAATTATGCCGAGTGGTTGGAGGAAGTATATCTTTCGCCTCGATGGGAAAGGTGGGGTGTTAATAGCTCGCCAACCCCCGGTGTTTTACCTACACAACCAACAATCGAACGTCACCACAAGGTCATTAAAGAGATCGTGACAGCGTTCGAAAAGGCACCCACGATACATGTCCTAAACTCGATGCTCCCTCGAATTCTACTGCTTGACAGGGACGCGTTGACTAGTGGTCATCAAGGTCATTGCTGCGAGGGTAAGTCTGACGTATGACATTTTTCTGCTGTAAGGGACGTCTAACAAATTTGGTATTGTACTTGCAGGACCATTGCCAAAGAATGCAGTTTCAATGGCCAGTCTTTTTCTAGTCAAGAGCAACAATCATCGTGAAGTATTTCTCGCTGGACAGCGCAAGTCCCGGTGAAAATAATATTGAACAGTAAGTCCGCCATGATGAACGCAAAGAATCTTGCTGGCTCTAGAGTTATCGTCCAGCGAACGACAACGTAAGTCCCTTGTAAAAATATTTGTATGATCTTATTGCTAACCGAATAATATTAGATTTATGCCTTCACTGGAAGGGGGGCAGGGCGACGGACATCAGTTCAGGAGATTGGATTTAAATTCCTTTCTCTACAGCTAGTCTGTGTCGATGTGGATGGTATCAATGCCATCCAGAGGCTAGAGCTCCGATCCGCCTGGAAATTGGAAACCGTACGTTTATTAGAATCATGATGATCGCAAAACAAAAAATAACCCTTACTGCTGATTGGCGTGCGCGAGCAGATTGAACAAATTTACAATGCATTGCGATGCTCTTTCAAAAACTTCATGAACTCAGGATGGGTATGCTCACATATCGTCGCCACTCTCCAATTGCTGGTATTGGATCTCCAGCTACCTGAGGAAGGCATTGCCATGAGAAGGCCACCAGGCCGCCCGCGAGCCCTTGTTGGAACACTGAGCCGAGACCCAGAATCGCAGGACATTTTCGAGTCTGCAGACTAGATCATTTTCTGATAAGAGAACCCTCGGCTGCTTTACAATGGACGTGCGTCAAGCCTTTTGCGATCAATGGTCCCTCGAGTTTCGAAATTGAATTTGAACAATCGGGGGTGTAAGGCTTTCGGAGCAGGATGGCGTGTACGAATCGAGTGTGGGGTTTGGCGACGGAGACGTAATAGTCTATCAACTAGGTGAACTGATTCCTGGCATCATACGTGTACACGACCTTAGGAAGCTGTTAACCACACTCTCTATTAAGTTCAGCCTTCCACAACCCAGCCAATTCACTACACAATTTTGCATTTGCCTGTTTCGTTATCAATACGGATGATAAACTTGCTGTTAGTGGTAAACCCGACGGCAGCAGATTTGTCAACTGCACTCTGCTTGTGATCTGTTATAGATACCCAGTGCTGAAAAACTGTTTATTGATCACCCTACTCCACGAAACAGATAATCAGACAACAGCTTTTCAGTAGATGTACTCACAACAGATGACGTAGGAAATTCACAACAGCTAATAACTACTAACCCATCCTCGCCTAAACACCACCAATTACCATGGAAATTGCAACTCCCGTTCGCAAGACGAACCGAACTGATGCCGAGGCAACCAAGCCCTCACCGAGCTACTGCGGTAGTCCATTAACGGCGTCCTCCGACGGGGCACTCTTGCCGCTGTTGCCGCTGCCCAAGGCATCCACCCCTCCACAGTTTTGCGGCTCCAGGTTAGGGCGAAAGAGGAGTTAGCGCGGATGGGCTGCGCGGAAGCGGTACAACGGGCGACATTAGCTCATCGATCGTGCGGGCATTCTTCTTCCGCTGCCGTGCTTGAATAGTTACAAACAACCCAAGATCACTGCAATTGAGAAATGGGATGTTCGGCGGTTGGTTGTGGAGCCCCACACGACGACTACATGCAGCAACTGCATCAGCAAACACTTGAGCCTCAGAGGTAATGTAAGCAGGCGCATTGTCTTGCTGGACGAAAATTGGCTTATCATCCATGTCTGCAGGCCAACGCTCACGCAAAGTATGCATCAAATTAGCGATCAGCATGCCCGGCATATAGAACCTGTCTGGTGTCAGAACCGACTCACCTGTTCGCTCTCATTAGACCTGTAGCTCATTTTGGTCTTCGTGTATTGCTACCCTTCTCTGACCTCGGCTGTCGTTCTCTCCTCGTCTTTCTATTTCCTCTGTCTCCTGCAGGTCTTTCTGCGACCCTTCTTTGCGTCTTGACATCTTCTCCACGCCCCTAAAACTTGCATGCAACTCTGCCCTGTATCCACCGCGTGATTGACTAGCAAGTCTGCCATCGTGTTAAACCGCTGATAAAGCTGCGCTCACATCTTCACCTCGTACATGTCAGTTAGCTTGCTAGCATCGTTCTTGGCCTTGGTTGTTTTCTTGTTCTCATCATTTGCAAAATCATCGCGCTGTCGCCGACGATGTCAATGCCCTTCCAAAAACAATGTCACTGCTCTGCTCAGGACCATATGGAGTCCTATGAATTCAGCTTCGTTGTATGTTGTGGTCTTCTATCCTAACGGCGTAGCAGCCGCCCCGACATCCTGTCGCCGTAACTGACATCCACTATGACGCTCCCACTATCACCTGCACCAGGATTTCCACGTGATCTACCATCGAAGCTGCCAACCCTGCTGACTTGTAGCTTCACTATCTCCTCCTCCGATTGATCACGCCTGCACTAATTCTCTATGCTTTTCTGCATTATGTCGATCTTGGTTTTGCTCGTCGCTCTAAGCAGGTATACTAACTTGTAGCGAAAATATGCTTCCTTGACCATATTCTTGTACACCCCAATGCTCGCCCAACGTGAGCCCCTTCCTTCGATCTGGAGGGACCCTCTACCTTTCGATGCCAGATCACTGAAACCGTGGCCGCACAACCTAACGCCCATATTGCGTTAGCGACTGGGTATACCAGTTCCCAGCTGCAGTGGTCCACTCCCCATGTTGTCAACCACTGTGGCACCGCCGCCAACTTGAAGCTGACGATCTCATGCAGGTATCGTTCTTTTTGTGCACCCCTCCTGATTACTTTCTCCCAACCACTTCCCCATGAAACATACCCAATCGCACTGCGGATCGAGGTATTCTCATATGATATGATGGGTGGCGCTGCTTAAAACTCCTGTACTCGCCGCTGCCGCTGAGTTGAGTCCTCGCTCCTTCCGAGCCCACAACCGCAGCATGTTGCTTTTCAACCGTGCCACATTTGCGCCTAATACGGCGACACTCCTTCCATTCGGTATATGTGTCTCCAGTTCATCTTGGCCATCGCCGCCGCTATGTCTTGATTACTTTCCCTCCAACTCTTGCGTATATCATCGAGCGCTGTCTCAACTACCTTTTGTCGCCGACGATTGATCAGGCGATTGAGGTTCTTTCGACTTTGCGCCCACCGTCTCTTTCCGGCCCATAGTGGCTTCATCATCGTGAGCCACGGGTGATGAGTCGACCATACTGTGTGTGCTGGAACTGCCACGACACTCGCAATTGCTCCTTCCATATATGTGCTGCTGCTGTGCCATTCCACCTCTTTGGTCTCTGCACCCCATGCGTGGTTTATCTGCTGCCTTTCTATTCCCGCTACCGTAAAAATGTGATGATTGTCATCACAGTGGTGGTGAGACAGGGTCGTCTTTTCCTTCGCCCTCGTCAAGATTATCTCCGGCAAGTTGGCCAAAACATGGAGACGAATTTCACGGAAACGATATGCCACCCGGCTAGGCAGTGACAGGGTCATGTTGGTTGGTTGGAAAACGACTATCCCTGTGTATTTCCAAACCAACCTGAACAAGTCCATCACTCTCTTCTTTCTTCCTCCTTCGATCAGCTGCCTGTAATCCCCCCACTTACGCTGTTTTTTGTGTGCATCCCACGACCCATAATGGCATGTCCGCGAGTGCGTCATGCAACCCTCTCTCTCTCTCTCTCTCTCTCTCTCTCTCTCTCTGCTTGGCGGAGCCATTTGTCTAGCGGAAGTCACTTCCAGCCCCGTACTCGCCCACTGCGTAGATAATCCGTTTCGATGTCTTAGGTTCCATCTGCGTGATTGCACCCTGCGTTTGTTTCCTCTTCATTTTGCTGCATCGCTGCCCAGGCCCACTCGGCCCATGGCAGTCCAGTTTCGTATACACTGCTCCGAAGCTCGCATTTAGGTTCCTTTTCCGCCGGTACTACATTCTGCTCTCTGTTTCCGTTCCTGCCCTGCAGAATTCTGCGTATGGGTGTTGTGAAGGAAGTACCTTTGGGTCAGCGCCATGGCCACAAGCCTTAGAAACATCGCCTTGTAGTTCTGTTTGAAGGCGAAGGCGTGCTCGAGAGAGTTCGTCTGGGCCGAAGCTGATTATGAACGTCACGACCCCCCCCCCTGAATATCCTTGGCCAGCATCGGCGCTGGCACATCTATCCGCCTCCCTGCAAAAACAGAAGTTGTGTATATTATCGTAGCATAACAGGTATAGTTACGCACAGCCAAGTCACGCACTGACCGTGTGTTGCCTTGTGGATGAGTCCGTCGACTGAAAACGAGCTGGGTGGAGTCCAGCTAGCTCAGCATCACCGTCGACCGTACACGCTTGTTGATAGCCAGCCGAAACGCGCCCTCCTGAGCGTTCTTTGGCCACGTCTTGCGACGGTTAATTACTTCTGCTGCGTAGACGTTGCGCTTGATCTACACAGTTCCCACCACGTACACCATTGTGCGGAGGAGCTCGAGTGCGAGTGACACGGAGGTACAGACGCGGTCAATTGCGATCACGTGGCGGGCTTAGGGATGACAACCTGCAAGTTGTGTAGCACTGCTGTAGGCGCCGACTTGGCATCTATCGTCTGCGGGCCTTGGCCCAAGTGCTGCTTCACACCATACTGCATTTCCTCGAGGTCACGGGGTCCTGATGAGCAGGCGATCACGCGTCGCTTTCTTGCGCACCACGGACAGCCCGTGGGGATACATTTTAATGCAGGGCACCGCAGCCTGCGCGGTATAAAGAGCAGGTTAATCTGCGACCGCAGCAGGCATATCCTTGTCTCCCTCCGCACGTATGTCAAACTTAAGACGAGATGCACAACAGTGATAAGTCATTCCATATCATCAACAGCCCACACATTACTCAACGAACGTTTCTTCGATTACGATCGGGCGAGGCGTGTCTTCTCTATCCTCGGTGTCTGGTGCAGCAGTATTACGCAGCTCTATCGCCATCGCACCTCGGAAGATGATTTGAGTCATCTCGTTCTTCAGGTTCTTGAAATCGGACAGTGGCACTTCCCTTGATAATCCAAAGGCAATATCGAATCTGAGAGAATGAGATACAGATTGGGTAGATCTTGTTGAAAGATTCGCTGAGTCAAATGCATAGCGGGTATGCAGGAAGTACCCTTCTTCGTTTTTTTTTTCCTTCTCTTTTTCGCGATGATGGCGGATATGCGGCTACTGGTATTATCACCGTGAACGCTCTCTTGTAATTGCGTCATGCGCTACACTGAGTACGCGATTCGGTTAAGCGCCGGAATGTCGTACGCTACACTGCACCCGAATGCTCCTTGAGCATCGTGATGATGGGTTTCCTGCATCATCCTCATTACGAAGACAACGTTCAACATACTTTTCGACATGATTGGCCATGACGTTGTCTTTTAGCCTAACCAAAAAGCAAAGAGAATGCAGCATGGTGTTGCAATACAGCTTGTTTTTACAATAAAAGGGTATGGAGCTCTCGGGAATAGAAATTCCGTCATTCACTTCGCGCGAAACTATGGATTCGGAGCGAGCACCGTTCTTACGTACATTCGTCGAGTTGAGAAAGCTTTGTTACGGCATTATGCCAGTTGGGTATCCTGGCCTAGTCGCTAGTAGCGAATGGTTTCAGCAGCGTACCACGAAAAGCGCTTTGGCTTAGCGAAAGGTGTTGTGGGGTTTGTGGATTGCACACAAGTCATCTTTGATCGAAAGCCACACATATTTCTGAACGGATGTGGCTGGGTTTGAGGTTCAATGTAGCTCGCTTCTCCACTGAATGATTGTTTTCTATGACTCCAATGCGAAATCAGACTCGAAGACCTTACGGTTCAACGTATGAGCTTTGATAGCACCTCTTGCAACAGCAATCGATTTAATGCATCAGCTGAAGTAGAAGTAGCAGAAGCAATCTCTAAACGACGGTTTTGCCGATAAGTCAGATAGCACTAGGTTTAGCTAGATATCAGGAAAATGACCGGGCTCTTCTGAATTGGATTGGTGATGCAACGGTGTTGGGTAAGATCTCGTCCTGGGAGGCCATGCTAGGAGAGGGTGATGGTTCGGATGCAATAGTTCTTGAATCGGTCTGCGACTCTGAGAGGTAGTGGTGGCGATCGGAGAAGATGAATTCACTTTGAAACTGCTTGTACCGATTTTGCCTCCGCATCAGAACTAAATGATGTACCACTAGGACGAAAGCGTTTGGCTGCACGGTTGCAGCTCTGGTATTGATATCTGCGATATTCACTGGAGTCGCAATCTGAATCATCAAGGTCAAATTCGTCAAGTAACAGAGTTCCATCATTTTGGTGGTCAGGAAAATCAATTCAGTTCCTTCAATTGCATTGCACTCTGTTCAACATGGCTGCGACATGATTACTTGTCATTGGGGCTGCATCATCGCTTAAATCGGGCCCCTGTTGTTGCGTCTCTAGTTCAACATTTGTCTGCTCTGAAAATACCGTCTCCACCCGCTCGTAATACCGTGAAGCCTTCCCCACTAAATCATCCACTGTGACCTCGTTAGCCATCATCGCGTCGGTGATTTTGAATCCTGTCTGTGTTTGCTTTCGATTACGAGCCGGTTTATAGCGCATGAACTGCGAATTCCATCGGCTTCGACAAGTCTTGCTGTCCCATTTCAGTGAGTGGTGTTGATGTACCCCCATTTTTCTCCATTGAAAAATTGTACACAAACTCTGCAATGTTTGCAAACTGAGATAGGTTCGTAATACGAGAACCGTCGTCCTTGACTTTTACCCGATCAACCAGCGACAGTTAGTGCAAACCACCCGAATTTCAATGTTGGTAAACTCTCCTTCTCATCCACGGTCGCTCCTTCTCTCGCGTGTCGACAAGTAATATCTCGAGCAACATCAATTGCAGGATCCCGGGCTCGAGTCTCAGCTCGAGCGCGTCCGAGTCGCCAATGTTCATGGGCTTGATCGATTTTGGAGTCGTGACTTACTGTAGCACGTGCAGGTCCGTAATGACCCAGTCCTTGCTCATGCCAAGTGTCTCCGCTAACGTCAGCGCCTGCAAGGCAACGAACTCCACGAAAATCGTCTCCAAACACATCCAGCACGCGTAGCTCCAAACCACTAGCGTTGGCAGTGCCTCCAGCACTGCAGATTATTCACATTTGTGCGACGCACATCGAGCGACTTCAACCGCAATGGGATGGTAAAATGTGTGAGTAGCGTGTCGCATGCTTGGGCATTGCGGCGGCGGATCGACTGCAGTGCTGCGTGTGTGGTGATAGCGTGGCCTACTTACCGCGGCCTCTGAATCAAAATAAACCACGATTTACAGCGGGGATCTCAACTAGCAGAAGATGCAAGTCGCTGTGCGGTTGACCTAAACCCCGGTCTCTTATCGTGCCTCTTGAGCATTGTCCGATGATCTAGATATAGATTGTCGGGCATGAATGTTGAATGCCTTCCTTCGTCAGGAAAACTCATAATGTGCTTGTTCCGTTTGCTACGCTCACTGCAGGCCGATGATACACAACGAACGTCGCCGCTCCACGCCATCCTCGTGCTACTACACCAACTGTTCGCTGCTCTACACCACATGCCTCAAGGTGCCGTGTACGAGGATGCACCTGCTGACTGCCTGAACGCTCTCCCAGCTCTCCGCTCATGGATGTTCTGGGGCTGCCCGTACTGGACGCCCGAGGATGGCGAGTCGGCCTCTATCAACGTGGCCGCCGTGCTGTTACTGCTGCGAACTTTACAGGAGCCCAGTGTGGCCGGCGCTAATGTTATGCTATCGGTGTTGCTGAACAGCCTGAAGGATATAGGACTTTGCGGGGGCGGATATCGTAGACCGGGTGTCGCTCGTGATACTAGCGGTCTTTGAAGTCAGCAAAGGGTTGATGCCAATGCATCATACACTTGAGGTGCTTTCATCGTCGGGCAAATCTTGCCACTTGATCAGGCACTCACGTTGCCGTTTGAATTGTCGTTTCTTCAGAAAGGATTCAACAACGTGGTAATCGTCGTCGTCGAGAGCTACCGGGAAGTTTTTGGTTGGTACACGACGCTCAAATCGCGTGACTGGTGCTGGGTAGTGATCCAGTAATTCCACGTTAAACACAGGATGTAGTCTTTTCATAGAAGCGGGGAGCTCCAAGCGCTCAGCAGTTTCGTTGATTATCATGAGAATCTTGAAGGGGACAATTTTGCGTGGCGCCAACTTCTGGTTTTCGGAGCCTTTGTCCAGTGTGAAGTGTCGAAGTGGAATGTTGTCCGTTCGTAACAAAACTAAATCGCCAGTTTTAAATAGTGCATTACTGCGACTGCTATCATAGCTGTCCTTCGACTTTCGTTGTGCTTCCAGGAGGTGACGGCGAGCCTCATCAAAAAAACTTGCGACAATCTTCGATGAAGCGAACAGCAAATTCCGCAGGCGGTTTCGACATTTCAGTCCGATTAACGCGAAATAATTCCGCGCCTCCAACCCCACCGGCATCGCGTCCGAACACTCCACTGGCCCCTGATCACAGCCGTAAACGCGACAGTTGAAGGCTCAGAGTGTTCCCTGCAAACGGCGGAGAGGAATACCCGTTCATGGCGCTTTGGGGCAGCGTTTCGTCAAAGGTGAGGTTGAAGTGCAAGTCCAGTGGATCAAATACATACAAGTATACAAGTCGCGGCAGTATCCCGCGACAAGAATCAAACAGTCGCCGAGAGAAAGAAGTTGAGGTGTGATATTTATCCATTTAGACTATAGGCAAACAAGCGAATAATAAAACATTGCACGCGTTAGTCTATAGTCACAGTAACATGTGAAATATGATGCAGAACGTACCATGGGATACAGTAGACAAGCCTTCAGCGACGTTCCAGCGCCCTTGGGGGCGCTTTCGGTCTCCACGTGCTTCGGGGCGCTTCCGGTCTCCGCGTGCTTGGTGTCTCCGCGGCAAATGCTGGACTGATGCTGAACTTGTCCGCCACGCGCTTTTTTAGAGCAGGTGAGACGACTGGCTACGGCAGTACCATGTAGATACGGGCGTGTTCGCAATCATGCGTCAATATACGTGCTTTTTTGTTCGTGATCTTACTTGACCTGATCTACCTTTGATCAGTTAAGAATCCTATCACGTTATACAGCCTTTCGACCGCGTAACCGGAGGGTTTCTTGGGCTCGTCATACTGGTTTCAATATGTAGTTGGCCAGGCTGCATCTCAGGCCCGGCTTGGGCTTCTTCTACATCTTAGCCTTCTTTGGGTCCTCGCAAAACCTGGGGATTTTAGAAAGCGTTTAAACTCGTCTAAAGTAATACGCCGTAGAGGAATTTGGTCGAGAATCGCTCTTGCCGACCCATGGAGCTCACTCGTGTTGGTAACGTTGTCGAGCTCGTGTGGAAGCCTGCTTCGCAGGTGGCGGCTTGCTTGGTCGTTCATGTAAAGACCTTGAGGTCGAAGGTGGAGGACGCAAGCCTGGCGGAATGCCTTTCGATCTGACATGATCAGAGGGGCGGGCTCAAGGCGAATGTTTTTTTTTTTTTTCGAGAACAGCAAAATCTGCGTAGTGCACAAATGGGTGGATCAGAAAAATCAATTATATATTGGATTTAATTAATCCTGCAAGGCAAAACAGTATTTAAAGCGGCAGCTGCTATAAGCATATCATACTGTCTATTCGTGGCCAACGATAAACTAGATATTATGGTCGGTGCTGTTATACTGGAGCGTTGTCGACTGTATATTTCTGGTCAATGCAAAAACATTATTTAAGAGCGCTGTTATCATACTTGACTATTGTATTCTGTATATAACAAGCCTATTTGTTCATTCCGATGCAAAACACTGCGTCAAGGCTCCGCTGCAGTACAAAACTATTTATAAACAGTATATTCCTGGCTTAGTGGGTATCACCAATGTAAAATGTTAATTTAAGGGCACTGCTATTTTACTTGAGTTTTGTATACTGCGTATTCCTGGCCTATTAGTTTACTCCAACGCTATTCTTTCAGCACTGCTGTCGATATGTGCAAACGTTTGTTCATATTCAAACTACACAGTACGAGTGCGACTCAACCTGGAAATGAAAGACCACCAAGCACTCTGGAAGGATGCGGAGGGCAGCGGAAGTGCTTTCGCTCAGCTGTACGCTCGGAAACGCCAGTCCCTGATCGGAGATGACCTAGTTGTTACCGACACTAAGTGGCTATGCGGTCGAGGAGGCTTGGGGCTGCGGAGATCATGGCTATCGATTCCGGAGCCCACTCGCGTCAATTTGATGAGAGAAACCCCTGAATCTTCTTTTCGCTTTACGACTTCAGAGATTATCGATGAGAGGCGTCAGAGCAGGCATACAGCCTTACGAACCACGAAGAAGGTGAAATGGAAGCCGAAGGCCAAGTGGAGCGCTGAATCCTGTTCTACTACTTCCAACTCCGCTCAGGTACCTTCATCTGCAACGGTCGGAGATAATCGTAAGCATCGGTTTCGAACTACGCACACTCGCTACTACGAAGTAGTCATGAACGAAGAGTTCGTGCGCATACAGATCTCATACAACAAAGGAAGTTTCGCGGGAGTTCTTCAGGCTGCGTCGAAAGAGCTGTTCATGTGGCAAAGTCTAAGGATCGATCGACCACTTCTGATGAGGCTTTTAAGACAATGGCTTCGAGATTATGTGATGTATTTGCCATCGTCAGAGCGCCAACGATGGATGCACCAGATCCGACAAGCGATTGTCCGAGTGAGAAATTTGCGTTGGCGAGGCTCACCCAGGCATACGCGCGATACCGAGAACAGTAGCAAGGATGAAGGCTTCAGCAGACTGCAACGCGGATCTCGATGCTCCACTACTATCATGTGGCTACCCGTGGTTTGGCCAAACTCAACCTGCGGACACCACACCCCAATAGATAATGCATCGTAATAAGCGCGAACACACACTGAAACTAAAGACTTCGTATTGATTTCCATAAATGGCTTAGTAACTGGAGTCGGATTCGCTTTGGATTGCATCATCTTCGTTTTCAGATCTATCGTAAGGAATTCCAGCCTGTAATAACCGAGAAAGGCTTTCAGGCGCCGATGCGTCCCGGCTCCGAACAACCAGTCTTCTAGAGTCACCTCGAATCAAATTCAGTTCACCATCATCACATGGAATCGTCAGCAACGCGGCCATGAAGATTATTGGTTGCCGTATCGGGGGCGATATCAGGAAGCTGAACAGACTGAGTGAGCCTGATTGGAGCTCGTCGAGGTTGTCTAGATCTTCCGTACTTAATATCAGATTTAAGATTTACGTATCGACGGGCCAATTTCTCGATGCTAGCAGCAAAATTTCTTTTGCTTCAACATATTGAGAACATGGTGACCCCAACCGAGTAGACGCTCGGGAGCCTTGCTGGTTTGCCGCAGTAGGAAAAGTGAAAGAGGTGGAAATTCGTGTCTGTAGCCGTTCTGTCTTCTGCAAGGACCTGGGACCATGGTGAAACTTCAATCTGACCAAACACAGACCGACCAATTTTTTTAGCGTGTACAGGTTAACACGACGGAGCACGTACTCCCGTGTCAAGCCAACAGTTCCTGTAGTTTGATCGCGCGTGCCATTTAAATTTCCCTCTTACCGTCTCCCAAATACTGGATCTAGTAGCCGTTAAAGTGACAGCCATCCTATCCATTTTCCGCTTCATTGCCAGAGTGACGTTTCGCACAATGCTAGGCTGATCATCCTCGGCATCCGCATCTCCAGCAAAACGTCCACAAGTATGGGCGACAAAGTTGGTGTACCTTTGTAGACGAAAACCAAAATCCCATTTCCCCTTGTAATCGATAGTGATTGCATTACACGGCAGCTTCGCCATCGATTTGTTTGCGCTTGTATCGCGCCGATCCATCGAGTGGTTCTACCAGTTCTGCGGTTAGAGCCTGTATCCATATTGCGATCGCCGTCGTCATCGCCATCATTCCAGTCGTAAAACCGAGTTCGTCAAAATCACCGAACCCAAATTCAAAATCAGCGTCAAATTTACTCGAGTTATCGGAACGCGGTTCACTTAGCGAGTCTTCAGAGCTCGATGCAGGGTTCAGTAAGAAATTCCTAATCAATTGTGGAGAAAGGAGGGTTGCATTTTCCGTCGTACGCACAGCGTCTTGTCGGGCTGTGTTGGCTTCTGATTGAGGTAGCATCGGTGTGTCTGGCCAAGTGCACAATGTTAGCCTCGTATGTGGCCCATAAATGTTCCAGCAACCATTTTACCAATAGGAGGGTTGCTCGAACCTGTAGACTGCCGTTGAGACGATGGTCTTGAAGTTGTCGCAGGAGGTGTGCAGGGCTGAAGCCTGGCCGATCGACGCAGGCGAGGCCTCATCATCTCCACCAAAGACGTGGCGCAAAATTCTGCTAGGTGAGGGATACCCAGGAATAAAAGGAATGAGGGAATCGTTTAAGAGGCGTCCGTTATATACTGACGATAAATGACTTCTTACCGAGGTTTTTGCGCGAGGCTTTGCATGAATCAGGTGACCTGGTCCAAGTCACCCATGCCCCTAATTTGCGAAAGCAATTGTCGAAATTGAGCAATATAGTATTTACGTTGCCATAGCTGTTGAAGATCGCTCCGAAGTCGTTCTTTCAGATCGATAGGTACAAATACATGGCGAAGGCCTTCGGCTAATGACTCCATGGTAGTCACCGGCGACTTCGAGGCATAACGCCATCACGCGACGGGCTCTTCAAGGTGAGAGGTCACCATTGCCACCACTCGTTGCTGGTTATGGGCGGCGTGATAATCAATGTTCTTCGCCTCCATATACATGAGGATTCGGTCGAGAAACAGATTCAGCGATTCATCCTTCTTGCCCCCGAATGTCGGTATGGGCATGCCTTCAACTCGGCGTCCCTTGGACGGGTTGTTCGCGAACGTGCTTACTAGATTACGCAGCTCCTCTTGCTGCACCGCCATTGTCTCCGCGAGACGTGCGATTGAGACCATTGCATCCCAAGAAGGAGCAGTCGGCTCCATTCTGATTGTACGTAAGTGTGGCGGCCTACTTCTCAGGCGCGTGGCAGGTCGCACCTGGTCACCGGTTCTTGACGTCGACGAAGCCTTCTCTCAATCCTCCAAGGACGGAAGCAAGTGCTCGGCCTGCCCGGTGCAACGTAGTTGGTGCTTGGAAGCAGAGCCGGAACGAAGTTGGCGGGCAGGCAGAGGAAGTTGCTGGTGTTGGAGTTAGTAGGCGACTTGAGGACTTGGGGGTAAGTGTGAGAATGAATTGATTTTTGTTTGGAGCCTGATGAGGAAAGCAACGAAAACCTTCAGCACTGCCTAGACATGAAGTCGAATCTAGCTATCCATCCAAATAGAGAGTGTTATCCAAGTCACCTGCAGGGTGATCAACCGAATCTACTCAGCCCGGTTCATTCGCAGCCTCCTTCATCTTGAAGATGCAACATGCGTCGAGTCAAGCTTCCAGATTCGAAGATGAAAGTACAACATAGTCGATATTCTCGCTCCTGGATAGCCCTGTCGTGGTCTTTGTGTCTGGACGTCAAGGAGGTCTTTGCGTTTGTTGTGTCGACTGCACGACAGATAGAGTATGTTCGGGTGTCCGTCTTCAAGCACAGTAGGCAAATATGCGAGAAATTATTGTCTTGGATTTGACTGTCTTCTCGAGGTGGTGAATCACATCCCAAATCGGGTCAGACACAATCGTTGGAGGACAATGGGCGATATGATCCGGGATAACGTTAGTGGCTTCTGGTTCCTCCTCCGTATCGGTTTCGTGAGATCTATCACCGTGGTCTGGATCAACTGCGATGTACCGGAGGTGCTGCTCAGTGTGAGCTCCTGATAAGCTGTCTGTGTTGAAGAACTAGCTGACACAGGAGTGACGGGGGTATCGATACATTTTTGGCTGAACTTGTCCTCCCAGTATATTGTGCTTTTCGTCTCAATTTGCCGTTTTTGCGGGGTTGGCAAAATCGACATTAAGTCAACAACGTGCGCTGATTGGAGAAAATGTACTCACTTCGCCAGCTTCGTGCCGCAGACCAGGAGCCGCGCGCGTTACAAGGCGGTTCCGATTAAGCGCTCGTACACGACGACCTAGGCGCCACCGAGCTACACTACGCGACTGAGGAGGACCAGGAAGTGCAGCAGTAGCCCGTTGGAGCAGCGGTAGGAGCCCCGCAGCAAGAGCGTGCTCGAAACCAGAGCCGACAAAACAAAGATACTGATGCAATGTCAAAGATGGCATTATTCTGCAACGAGTTTGGATTGTATGAGTCCTTACTGTACATGTATAGACTTGTATTATGCTTTAGAACAAAGCCCCCCCCCTCCCCTTGCTACCAATATGGAAGATGCCGTCCTTAGACAGCATGCCTAACCGAATACCGTTTTCCACTGTCTCTATGGATTCTATTGTCTTGGGTTTTCGCGCAAAGAGCTTGCCGGAATCTACACGAAATCTATAAAGACAATTGGAAACTGGATTAACGTGTATGAGAGCACAGGGATCTATCAGCGAGCTGACTCAAGCACTGTTCGCAAATTTACATCGACTCACCAGCAGTGGTTATGTGACTTCTATGCTGGTCACCCGCTGGCTTACCTTGATGAGGCTCAAGATGCGTTCACGCGTGCCCATCACATGAGTATTGCTCCTGCATCAGTCTGGAAACTTATCCATGACGCTGGGCTGACAAGAAAAGTGCTCGAGCGGCGAGCAATGCACATCAAAGAGCTAGATGTTTTTCGATTTATGGACGAGCTTGCTCACGTGAACTGGTGCTACAGCAACTTAGGTTTTCTTGACGAAGTGTCATTTGACAACCGCGGGATGATAAGAAGACGTGGAGACTCACTTAAAGGGCAGACGATTGCAATTTGGGGTGATTTTCAGCGTAAGCCGAGAGTTTCCGTGCTGGCGTTTATGGGTGTGACTGGCATCATTGACGCTTACAACACACAAGGAACATTTGATAGAGTGGAGTTCTTTCGATGCTGCCGAGACTTTGCCTATTCGGCGCAGGGAAATGTCCGCCAATATCTTGGTTCCAATTCCGTTTGGATTTTGGATGGTGATTCGATTTCACCGCGATCCTAGTATTATTCATTTCCTCCGCAGCATCGGAGTCATCCCAATATTTCCTCCCTGCGTACTGTCCATTCTTCAATCCAATCGAGTTCATGTTTGGATACATCAAGAAATCATTCCAGCGTCATTATGTGAAGGCATCCGGCAGATATCTGGTACCATTCGTTGTGGAGACATTCAGTCGCTCTGAGAGTTTCACTATGTCGAAGATCTTTGAGCATTGCGGATGGAAAGTTCAAGGGCATTTCGACCCGACCGTGCCAATGTCGAAGGAGTCACGGCAAATATCGAGATTAGCGAGCAGCACAGAGCACATTCCGGAAGAAGAGGATTCAAATTTAGGATTCGTGGCGAGGCAAGTAGATGAGGCTGAAAGCTAACGCAGAAACATATTTTTGGTTGAGGAACTACGGTTCATGCTCCGTGTCTGCACGTTCTCCATTGTTGTCACTGGATCGGTCACATCTGTCGCAGGGGGAAGAGGAATATCTTCGAGGAAACCCTCAAGTGTATCTCTGCGGGCTTTTAACGCATTCTCCTGGTTGTCCAAGCGACGTCCGAATGCCTCCCAATCGTTCTTCAGCTGGCGGTTGTCTCCGATTGCACCGTTAACGACATCAAGTGCCAGCCGAGCGGATCTGGACAGATTGGCGAGATGTTGTTCAGCTTGTCCATCCGCAGCCCAAAGTAAACGCTCGACAGTGGCAGTTGGAGGATCTAGTACATCTACTTCCCAGGTTGAGCGATCCAAGTTTCGCATTACTTCATTCGCCCACATTCGCCAGACCATTGCGCTACCTTGGTACGTTTCCCCCCAAATCTCTTGCAGCCTCGCCACAACCTCCCGAATCGAGGCTTCTGCAGCAGCACCGGAACGATCGGTGTGCTGTGGATGTATTCGAGCATCCTTAAACTCTTCTAGGGCTCGAGCATTTGGAATGCCAAGGCCGTATTCGTTGATCAGCAATGTGACTGTGTCATCCCGACGCGAGGTCAGCCATCGATTCCAGGCTACCTCAGACTTTGTCGTCGGGACGAGGTGCGAGTTCCACTTGAATTGCATTGATCTGTACCACGCTACTTCAGTGGGGTCTGCGATCGACCAGACATCATTCTGCTTTACCGCTAATCCCTTCACGCGGCACCTAAATCGCTCCCACAGTTTATGCATGATGTCGCTGAATGTGGCCCCATTAGCAGCGAAGACCTCAAGCATTGTGGCCGAAGTGTCCCGACTTCCGACGGTGTCTTTCACGAGAGGCTGCACTAGCAGCTGTAGCCGATGCTGACTTGCTTCATCATGCTCTGCATTCGCTGGCGAAGCATCAAGCGAAACTCGAGCTGGGCGATGAGCTGGTGTTGCTGATGGTGACAGCGGTTGAGGCGGTGTTCGCTCACGCAGCGGATACGGCGACACACGAGTCGTCGGGGACGGCGTTGACCGTGGCGTCGTTTGCACGGCCCTGCGATGCCGGCTTGT
>KV723835.1:268-21118 GCA_000500205.2 Phytophthora lateralis | reverse complement strand
AATCTCTCTAAACACATGAATTATGCAATTAGACAGGCTTGCGCGATCGCCTGCGCGTTGATTCAATGAACCACGCAAGGAAATTTTGAGTAGAAAGCACAATAATATAAAACGAAATACACTGCACAAATATTAGAAAGTGAGGTCTATTGTGTTCATTGCAACCAGTTTGTCCAGCTATTTCGTGCAGTAGCTAGATGAAGCACTGTACGCTTTACATCAATTCGTACTCGAGTAAACTTACGGTTTATAGTTATCTCGTAGCCTTCAATTGGGTTGTCTAAAATTGGCAACTGATGGTACCGTCCTTGCCAAAAGTTGCGGCCAACCAAACGTCGCGAGCAGAAGAAGCGCGGCTATTTATATCTCTTTGGGCGTGCCACTACAAATACGTGCACGACAGCCGCAGTCCAGCACAGCAGAAACCAACGCGCCGCTCTCCATTCTAATCTGGGAGCCGCTACACTGCCAGAGCAACGACAAGGGGCGATCTTTCGTTTGGGTTCAGCGTCTGTTGCAGGGGTTTCTTCCATTTTGGAGCGAAGTTCTCGTGACGCCAGGCTCAGTTTAGTTTTCAGGCCCACGCACAAGCCGCACAGGGAAGGATCCAGCCAGCCACTCGCAAGACGGACACTCGCCGCACAGGAGCCATGACGGACGCAGAGGGCGTCCAGCAGGAGCTGCAGGATTACCTCCACAAGAAGGGCATCAACACGCTCTTCATCAACCTCGTCGAGTCGCTGCTGCTGGCCAAGCCCGAGAATCCCATCCTGCACATCATCCAGTACCTGCAGACCAACTACCCGGAGGAGGCCACGCCTCGCCACAAGCCTGGGGCCAAGGAGGACAACCCGGCTGCCTCGCCCCACGTGCAGTGTACGTCGTGGGCAGCTACACTACGTAATGGGAAAAAATGGAGACCTAATGTGTATTTGCTTGGCAGACCATTCGGACGAGTCCGAGAGCGAGGACGAGGATGAGGGCGGAGATGCCGTGGGCGAGATCGCAGCCAGTGTGCCACCGCCCAAGATCATGGCCAAGGGACGGCGCACTTCAGTGTCCGCTGAAACCATCGACCCGCTGAGGTGAGCAGTTTGTTATGCGTTGGCAGTTTGTTATGCGTTGGTTCTGTCCTGTCTGACGGTAAACTGACCTGGTGTGATGTGGCAGTGCGCGGCAGTTTGAGCGCGTGGTGCACCCCAAGTCTGCAGAGGAGCGGGAGGGCATCAGCCGCATGGTCGTGGAGAACATTTTATTCAAGTCGCTGGACGAGAAGCAGCACGAAATCGTGCTGGACGCCATGTTCCCCAAGGAGTTCGAGCCTGGTGACACCATCATCAAGCAAGGAGACGACGGAGATAACTTTTACATTCTGGAGAGCGGCGTATGTGAAGTTTACAAGGACGGCGACCTCGTACAGACGGTGGGTTCACTGCTGAAGGCGTTTGGGGTTTCATGCTTCTTTTCAATGGCAGCGTGCTCATGTCTTCTTGTTTTCTGATGAAGTGCACCGAAGCAATGTCGTTCGGCGAGTTGGCTTTGATGTACAATGCTCCGCGAGCAGCAACCGTTAAAGCAGTGCAACACTCGAAGGCGTGGGCATTAGATCGCCAGACTTTCAAGTTTATCATCATGGAAACGACATTGAAGAAACGCGAGGCTCACAAGGGCTTCATTGAGCGTGTACCACTGCTCGAGTCGCTCAGCGAGTACGAGCGTCTCACAGTCGCAGACGCTCTCAAGACAGAAACGTTTAGTGATGGCGAAGTCATCATTGCACAGGGTGACGACGGCAACCTGTTTTACATTATTGAGGAAGGCTCGGCAGTGTGCACGAAGCAGCTCTCACCCGCAGAACCGCCAGTGGAAATGGGCCAACTCACATCCGGCGCGTACTTTGGTGAAATCGCACTACTCACAACTCGGCCTCGCCAGGCAACAGTGACCGCCCAGGGCAAGGTAAAGTGTCTCACGTTGGACCGTAAAACGTTCAAGAGAGTTATGGGCCCGCTAGAAGACATCCTGAAGCGCAACATCGACAAGTACAACTCTGTCATCGCCAACAACATTTAAGCAGCAGCAGGAAAAGGAAAACGCATATGCGCACCAATACTACATCTTATTCACGCTTTCAACCATCACGACTTCCGAGGTACAAGGGACGAAGGGCATCGGGCACCTCGTGTGCGATGTTACCGTGGGCATGATCGACAAGCCGAGGTGCTGGTGTCTCATTCACGGGGCAGACGGCCATGATGTAGTCACGTTTGCTAGCGTTCTCTTCCTTTGCCCAACTATGACTATCATATTCATATTTTCCCGACACGCCATTGTGTGCTTTGGTTACGTTTTGCTTGCAATGCTTAGGCGATTCAACTCAACAGCTCAGATCTTGCATTTACTCGAGCGTCGCTGACGAGTTACACGCCTCGATGCAACCTGTTCTACCCCATCTTACTCTTTGTTGTCCTTGTTGGCCTCAGACTCACCCTCCTTCAGCATCTCCACAGTAACATTCTCGTTCGTGTAGACGCAAATGTCGGCGGCAATCTTCATAGACTTGCGAGCGATGGTCTCGGCGTCCAGGTCTTGGTCGATAAGCGCACGGGCAGCGGCTGCAACGTCCAACAAAGCACTGTCAATCATCTCCATAATAAAAACCTCACTGAACAGCAGCCTGCACGTACCGAGAGCGTAGACGCCTCCCGAGCCAATGCCGATGATGCCGTCGTGTGGCTCCAGCACGTCTCCGTTGCCCGTCAGCGTGTACGACTGATTGGTGTCCGAGACGATGAGGATAGCCTCCAGACGACGCAGGTACTTGTCCGTCCGCCAGGCCTTGGCCAGCTCTACGCACGACCGCGTGAGCTGTCCCGGGTACTCGTCCAGCTTGGCCTCCAGACGCTCCATGAGCGTGAATGCGTCCGCCGTGGAGCCAGCAAAGCCTGCCACAATGTGTTCGCCGATGCGACGCACCTTCTTAGCGTTGGGCTTGACCACCGTGCTGCCCAGCGACACCTGGCCGTCTCCGATCAGGCACTACAGCAACAATTAGCCCTCTTTCTTCGCCAAAATTAACACACACGATGAACTTTATCCGCTCTATCGAACGCACCACTTTGCCTCCCTTGCGGACGCATAGGATCGTCGTGCCGTGCATCTGGATGTCACACAGTCATCCAGGACAACCTTTTAGATGAGATTTTTCACGTAATTCGACGCACATTTCCAGAAAAATCGCACCGTAGGGGCGTCGGAGAAGCACGCAGCTTGCATTGCGCCGACATTGGCGGAGGCAGTGACCAGCGACGGTGACACACGGGCGCTCGAGGCGGCGCGGAACAGTGAGCGGGCAAGCATCTTTCTCTATTCCGAAAGTAAATGAGGGGCCAATACAAGCGCAACATAGCAGCGTTACGTTGCGCAATGTCTTCACAAAAAGTAGCGCAACATAATGTCGACAGCGCAACTTTGGGATCCTTTATTCCTTCATCATGAGCTCTGCGTACGGTACCAGCGGCCCGCCCTCTTCCGGCGGAGGGAGCGCCCCGCCAGCGTCCTCTCCGTCCGTGCAGCCGACGCTCAAAGGTGGGTAGTCTGTTCTTCTGCAGCTCTCGTGCTCTAATCTGTAATATTCCTCCTGATACGATTTTCTTGTTTGTTGCCAATTAGTGATGCGACTGTACAAGCCCAAGCTGTACGCGCAGGGCGTCAGCGGGGGATCTATGCTGCCCGCGTCCCTGGCTGATGTCACCGCCACACAGCACGAATTCGCGCTGTCCAGTATGCTCATCCTGCCCGACAGCTTCGGGTTCGACACAAGCTTCTTCATTGTAATATTTGGGTTGATGTGTCTTATTTGTACATATTATTCTATGACAGAGAAATTTTCCTGGGCAACACCTTTAGCAGCTATATCAGTGTTATCAACCCGTACTCGTGCGAGTTGCGGGACGTGGGGCTGTCGGCCAACATTCAATGTGCCAACGACCGAGTGGAGCTTCATGACAACCGCTACGCGAGGACGGGAAAACTGCCGCCGCCGAATCCTGTGGCTGTGCTGACTGCAGGTTCCAGTCTGGATATGGTAGTGGATTATCCACTTAATCAGGTGGGGAACCACGTGCTGCGGGTGGGCGTGACCTACGTGGACCCCGTGACGGGTGAGAGCAAGTCGCTCCGCAAATTTTACCGGTTTGCAGTTCAGAACCCATTGGTGATCACGTTCAAGCAGAATTCGGCAGCTAATAACCGGCAGCAGCAGCTGGGCGAGGCTATCGTCGAGGCTCAAATCCGTAATGTGTCCAAACTGCCGCTTTTTGTGGACAGCATCAAGTTCCTGCCCTTGCCGCCGTTTATATCGGAAGAGGTACACGTTGCTGGTAAGAAATCAGATGGAGAGCAACTATCAATTCAGGACCTTCTCGCAACAAATGGCCCGCAAACTCTTGTATACCCACAGGAGGAGCTACAACGTGTGTTCCGCGTATCGTACGACCCCACGTCAGACCCGACGTTGTTATCAACGCAGGTAATGCCTCGTAGCGTGAAATTGGGAAGCTCTTTGATCTAAAAGCTGTTTTGTGTATATTTGTGCAGGGCTCGCAAAACTTTGGCCGACTGCATGTGGGGTGGAAAATATCAATGGGAGAAGCAGGATCAGTGCAGAGTCAACCGGTTATGCGGAAAGCTCTTGGGCCTTCCGGCCATGTTGGCGTTGGAGCAGGGCAGCATAGCGAAGTTGTAGTGGCTGTTGAGGAACTACCCAAGGAAGTTGCGGTTGGACAGCCATTCCTGATGCCTATATCGGTGACCAATAATTCTGCTCGAAGCCTCGCACTACAACTGCAGTTCCGCAAGGATCTTATGCATGGTATTGTGTGCTCGTCAGCGTCTCACCAGGTTAGTTTGAGTCTGTCTGCTGTTTTAAAATCGTAGCTTGTGGTTGACGCTTTGATCCTTGTGGTGTGGCTCTGCATGATGACACAGAATATTGGTATGGTAGAAGCCAAGACTGCGAAGACAGTTTGGATTGAGTTTTTCCCTGTTGTGGGTGGTCTTCAGGTTTTGGGCGGTCCAGTCTGTGTTGATATCCGATCAGGACAGGAATTTATTCAAACGAGTGCACTAGCACACGTGCTGGTTGCTTCATCTCCGGTGTTATGTAAGACTGCCGAATAAAGCCACTAAGCTGGTGCTCTATCCAAGTTTCATTACGATTTACTCTTTTTACGGCCTGCTTCGCCATGGCCTACATTACACAGCACAGGCTGGGTTTATTTCGCTCCGGGTACGAAGCGAGACACGTGAATTCAACTTCGCCGGCCAAAAACACGTCTCCTGGATTGATGTCGACGGCGTTCTCCTCTTCAAGGCGTACGAAGGTCCCCCACTTACTACAGTTGTCGTACAGCCAGTATCTGCCTTCATGGTATTCAATGACGGCATGTGCACGGGATATATACCGGTCGTTGAGTTCGATGTCAGCTCCACTAAGAAAGCCGCCTATTGATGCCACGTTACGAACCACGTGGATATCCCCTCGCTGAGCCCCCGCTAGCACATATAATACCAACGCGTTTGGTATCTTCGCGTCATTTTGCGTCTCCAGCACAGTCTTCTCAAGAAGGTGCTTGTTACGCTTTTTGCGCCTCCATCGACGAGCTGCGGTGTTATCACCTTCTCCATCGGACCCGTCCAACGAGTTATGGTCATCGTCGTCTCCATGGGTGTTTTCACCGCTATGCAAAGCGCTGGTCACGACCTGTGAATGGTGCATTCGCCTAGGACCAAGCGAATGGCCTCGTTTCAATGGTGGTGGGGCCTGGGTGACAAAAGAGGCCTCTGGCCCAGAAGTGGTAGCGCGCTGTTGCTTGGTTCCGATATCGACATTCAGATGGGCGAGATGCACCGCAGCTACAAAATAACACTCAACGGTGGAGCAAGCTTCCAGACGAAATGACAGATCGGAAACGCTCAACACAGACGGAGATGAGCTCCAGCTCAATGCAAGTACTGGTTCCATTGGACTCCACCACTCGTCATGATCCTGTTCTGGTTCCTCGTCGGCGCCGCAGAAATCTCTTTCTTCAACATCCTCTGCACGGTGTATTTTCCTGCTTCGCCGATGTTGTCGCTCCTGTTTACTTCTGACAACCCGTGCCTCCCCACGGCTGAGCACCAGAAACCCGTCACGAAGCTGAAATGTGTTTCCGCCAGCAAAAGCAGCGGGAACAAAAAGTTTTCCGTCCTCGAACAGAATTGATCCTGGAGGGTACACAGCAATTTCAGCTTGTGATGAAAGAAAGCGCATCTCGTGGAGGGAGATCCCCCGCAGCCATGGCACACAACTGCATGCCCGTCTGACGACCCTGTCACGACACCGATCGTGGCGCAAATGAGCGCGTACAATATCCATATACAAACCCAGGTACCCGCAAACATCCTCTCTTGCCAATGCTAGCAGCTCACACGCACTAGCAGCTCGCGCAGTTTCGGGATACTCGTGATCATCGCAGTTTGGTGTGAAAGCGTACAGTTCCATCGGGTCATGCAGGCTCACCTCTCCAAAGTATCCGCCTGCAGTCACTTGTTCGATCAATATCCCCGAGTCATCCCCTTGGTGTTCATCGTTCGCAAGGCTAATATGGAGCGCCACCTCGCCGCTGATCACGATAAAGACGAATTTTGCTGCGTCGCCCTCCTCATACACCAACTCTCCCGGGCCCAATTTCAGTCTCTGGCCGCAGCGTGCAACGTTCGCAATGGTTTTCGAGTCGGAGGCAATTGGTTTCAACCATGGCATGGCACTCAAGAACCGGATGTGTTCCTGCTCTTCGATAGCAGCAGTGCTCTTCGAATCAGACACTGTCGCGCTTTTTGAATAGATGACCTCCACTTCGCAGCCGCCACACCTGAAGACGCACCCTTCCGAGAGCAGCAAAGGCTTGCTCGTATGTTTGACCACCTCCAAGTTGGATTCTTCTGTACCGCCCGAGTTGTAGTCTCCACCTTCGACGAATGGCAGTCCAGGTTCATCACGGCCGATCAGGAAGTATGTGCCGGAGTTGATTCCTGTTGGTTTAGGCGTGAGCAAACATGTTCCCCGCTCAAGCTGAACGCTGAATTGCTCGGTCGCTAGAGATGCTGTGAAAACTTGTGCATCACAGTCTCGTCCTTTGCCGAACGTGACAGGTCCGCCACTGCTGCCACCCCAGCCGCTACTTCCGCTGGATGCTCCAGAGCCTGAAGAAGAGTGCAATCGAAACCCCACGGGCACGAATAAGCCACGCGTTCTTGGCTTTCGCTTTGAAAGTCTCAAAACGTCCAAGCGCATGGCTGCTTCTTTCATATCTGGACGGCGCACAGAGCCAAATGCTCTGGCCAGGGTCGTAATGTACAGCGCGCATTTACCAAGTAGTAGCCAATCGCCTCGTGTAACTCGCACGTGTCTTTGGGTGAGTAAAACGCGTGTTTGTCGACTTGGATCGCGCTCAAATGACACGTCCTGCAACACGAAAGATGCGCCGTCAAATATAATCCGAGCGTGCACAGCACGGATTTCAATACCTTCCGACGGAAAAATACGCACATCGCAAGCAGCTGAGGAACCGATGAGATACGTTCCTTGGCCAGGCAGAGTCACTTCGCGACCCTCACGCGGCTTTAAAGGTTTTGTACTGGCATTAGTAGAGTCATGTCGGAAAATGACGAGACGGATCGATGCAGCCCGGCGTATACTTGGGCAAGAGTACTCTGTTGGACGTGGTTCGTGCTCACTTCCAACGAGTTGTTTGATGGTGTCATCCTCGGCATCTTCTACCTGAGATGGTTCACAGTAGTGCAGTTCCTTCGCTTCTGGACGTATGTAGCGACTACCCAAGAAAGCGGATCCATCCGACATCATTGGAGGCGTATCTGCAAAGTGAACGATGCGCTGCGCTTTTGATCGAGCAGGCATTTCCCCTTTGTGGTCATCTTTGCTGATATTGCCGGCTTCATTTCGCGGTGTAGCTCCTGGGTGGATTCTACCAACATCGTTCATGAGCTCGTCTTCAATATCAGCAGCGAGAAGTCGAAGTTCCTCTACGGTAGACATTCGTTTGAACCCTGGTTGTACGTTTCCACCGCTATTGCTGCTGCTACTTGCAGTTCTTTCAAGCTGGGGGGTATAGGATTTACTGCTCTCAGTGTTCAATGCAGACTGTTCTGCTGCTGTTGTTGTAATGCTGGCGATAGAACTAGAGCGGCTCCTCGTGGTTCGGACAGGAGCCGGTTCAGTGGTTGTTTGGAGATCAAGAACGCGGATTGAAGTAGCTGGTCCGATCCGGAAGACGTCTCCATGGCACAAGCGGAAACCATCTCTCTGTGGATAATGTCGGTAGCGCGTACTCAAACAAAGAAAAGTGCCCGTTGTGCTGTGGGCATCGCGTACGAAGTAGTCGTCCCCTGTTACAGAGATTTCGGCATGCACTGCGTCCATGGATTTGTCCTTTGTCACCACGAGCGTGCTTTCTCCTGCATCACGCCCAATAAATCCCGGTCCGAGAAACCAGGACTTCTGCGACCTTGTTCGGCCACGGGTAGTGGATCGAGGAAGTACGATACATAGTTCCCCCTTCGCGCGTAGCCTTCGCCGCGGTTTTCCTGTTTGTTTTGCGGTCAATGCATCTGCAGAAGAGTTCATCGCTTCTGCTCGTTTCTCAAACAGATCTTCCCCTTTGAATGAACCTGTCGATGTGATCTCGGGGGGGTGACTGCGGCGGCTGCTGCTAACAGAGCTTTGGCTGATGGCCGATCTCTCGAGTCTATCGGTTGCGATGCTTGATCTTCGCCGCTTGAACAAATAGGAGCGCAAATCAAATTCTGTCGGGTTGTTCAAGAAGACGATATTATCGTTGGGGTCATTAGACCGACGTGCAGGTGAGTTTATGCCAGTTGATGATTGATGCTCCGCAACAACAAACGAACGCAAGCCTGCAGGAGTCACAGTTTGCCTGCGTCTCCAGAAAACTCGAAGGCCTTTTGCCGGCCTGGTGCTTGAATTTCTTTGCGATTCAGACCTTGAGCCTGCATCTGTGGTTGCCGATCTGTGGTGGAAGATCAGAGTCTTTCTCGAAGCACGTCGAGGATCGGAGGGCATTGTCGTCGGTTCAAATGTTCAAACTTCCAGCTATCGGTGGTGGGCTAGCGAATTTGAGACCACAACCGTGATTCGAGGCCTGAATAAAGTATTGGTGAGTCCTAACGCTATCAATAGTGCTTCAAGATGTACGATAAGAATGTTCGATCCGTCCTGGTAAGCTAGTAGCTTATTTTTGTAAGTTTCTGCAAAATCTACAACACGATTACAGTCATCACCACGGTATGAATATGGTCGACATAATTTGACGTCGCAGTTATGTTCTTTGAATTTGCATAGTTTCCGGGGCTACTGGGGCTATAGTAGTTGATGTAGTGCTCGCACTAAGCGCTACCGGCGTAAATCGCGTAAGATAAAATATATTTCTGTGAGCATGCAGTGATTGGCAAACACGATCGGCCCTGTATCCTAGTGTTGTCGCGTTTGCTCCCAATTTCCTATAGCGGTTTTGAAATGCTGGTTAACTATCTCTCCAGTTTTCGAGGAGCACGCTTGCTGTATCAAAAATAGCAGATCGACTGCTTGTTTTCAGCTATTAGTACATGTATTCGACTTGAAAGGAGGTGTCGGTTGCGTAAAGCAATCGAGTATTTTACGGCCGTGCATGTGTGCTGATTCACGAATGTCTGTACGGACAAAGGGGGGTGGCTTGCCCTACGGGGTCAGTTACGCGTTAGTACCAACGTAACCTCTTCCAGTAGCTCACTTGTCCAAATCATCCGAGGTGAGAGTTCATACATACACCCGTCGTCGATGTACCACCAGCCATTTTCAGTATTATCCGCTGCGTCGCCCGCTTAGATATACTGGTGATGGTTGTCAAGGCGCCAGCAGGGCAAACTCTCGCGATCCTGGCTTTTATGTTGTGGATACCGATGGGATTCGAGAGTGTGACAACATTGTGATACGACATTGTACGCTTGGTATGCCGGACGTTCGACGTCTCGTTCTTTTCCATCGTCGGATGTTGATCGACTGGTTTGGCGTCATCTTCGTTGATGCACACGTACTTGGCCTCAGGTATTTGACCTATAATATGATATCCGGGATGCTGTAGCTTTCTATCGTCTGCATATGGAGTATGTTCGGGCAGATCGACGGCGGTTCCACCCTTTCGATCGTACAATACGAGAACAGCCATGGAGACTTTGAGCTTTCAGGTATTGATATTAGAGGAAATGATATTGTGTCCCTTGGTCTTCTTCTCGCTAAGATAATCTTCCGATGGCGTAAAACGCTTCGATTACGGTGTAAGCGGTCATCATCACTCGTGCAGTGCGTCATTTATCGATGCAGATTCAAGTTAGAGCCTGTGCTTCACTGGCCTGGATTACTGATGAATCCAAGTATGACTCCAAGGACGTTTCATTGCGGGAAGTGGATATTGTTCAGCACTTACAGTTTGTCACGTTTCCCCAAAAAATTGACTGCTCCTTCCGTCTAGAATGGCAACCAAATTACCAATTTTGAAATGTCTGCTCGGTGTACTATACACTGTCGGAGCGGTGGAGTTATTTCTCTCGCATGGCGCCTTCTTCATGGAGCTCAGCAATACAGTGAAGACTGAATCACACGCATGGCATGAGTTATTTGACGTCATGGATCGCGCTGACGTGTACAATCACCTTCACAATTTCGTTTCTTGCCTTCTATCAACGTCAACTGCTCAAACTTCTCTGTTACCCGTTCGACTACGCATTCTACTCGTTTCAAATCACGGCACCGAACATTTGTGTATGTAGCTTGTTCGACTGGGATCTGACACACTGTCGGATGGTACTGTCGTGCTGGTCGTGGGCCCACTGGGTGTTTACGCTGGATGCGTTGACTCCGTCCAAGCGATGCATGTTCAAATTTCGTTTACGGTTTAGGTGTGTGTCTCCTATTGATTAATCACCTCGCCTTGGTCGCTCGACTCGACTCAGCTGCCGACGATGATATATCGATTCTCCGCGGTACAGTCTGCTACGACAATTTTATCGCAACAGGGAGACGAACAAGTTCTCAGATTGCTGAGGTAGTCGGAATCAAGACCTTGGACTCGGTCTCGCGACGAACTAAGGCATCGCCTCTTGTTTTGCAGCGAGGTCATTCATTTTAGACGACAGGTTGTTATGGTAAGTGCCTCAACAAGAAACTTACTGCCATAATATCTATCGGGTGTTCTTCAAAATCAATTGGTCGAGTTGCCTACTTTCACTCGTTTTACTTCATGTGGATGGTAGTCAACGTATGTGTTTACACTTTGTACGGTTGGGTCCTTCCGCGTCAGGTCTGATGGTGGTGTCTTGGTGGATTTTGGGGCTCACTGGACGATCACACTTGATGCATTAACTCCTGTAATGCGTTGTATGTTCAAATTTCATGTACGGTTTACAGCTCCAATTGTGTTCTCGATCATGTCTACCAATTGTTGTTTTACGATGCTGATACGAAACTTCAAGCGGCAAGAACCAAGCCCCAATAAGTTTCGAGGGAACTATGTGAGGTCAGCACTATGCATAGCACTTTTGAGCTCGCGCTGTAGCCACGACAACCTATTTGAGAACGAATCGTTGCGAGCTACCCAAGTCATCAGCAGGACCTGCTGAGCAGGTATCTCGTTGAACGAGAATGTCATCTGTTGTATCTTTTCATGAGGAAATGCATTTTAGATAACTATCTCGTTTCGCATCAAGTCAACAATGGTTCGGCACTGCTTCTATTGTTCGCGTTTCAATCAAGCCGAGTATTTCATCGATGGGTGATGCAATATACCGCTCGATAATAGTACCAATTCCTTCCAGCCATCAAAGTTGATGAAGAGGCTTCGGTACAAATAGGTCGTGAGGTCAACAAAGATAGCATCCAAGAGCACCGACATTCTTTTTCAGTGTCTCAACAGGCGACTTCGAATCCCCAGTTTCCCAGTGCTAGCTACATGTAGAGGTACTGCACATCAGACCAAGACCTCGTGAACTATTCAGCAATGTCCGTCCAAGAGAAGAGAGACTCGACTACATCTTGTAACATCATGTACTCACTAGTACCAGCCCAGCCGCTTCCAGTCGTTGACCTATTCAAGTCATTTCGAGGCCGACTTCTTCCTGACAGCGTTCACACATACATCCGTCGCCAATACTACAAGTACTACCGAGAAATCTTGTTTTGCGCAGCAATATCCTATTGCATTAACGCCATTGTGCCCATGGTCAAGGCTTCAGTGGGTTGCGTGCTGTCGATATTGGCCGTTCTCTTATGGCTCCCTATGGGGTTGGGAAGTGTGACAACACTGAGATACGATATCGTGCGCTTGGTGTGTCGAACGTTCGACTTCTGGTTCTTCTCCGTTGTCACAAGCGTGATTGTAGTTACGATGTCAATGTATTTTGGAGATTTGCGCTCGGTCCGGACGGTGATCGACTGGATAGGATATCATCACGTTATTTGTGTTGATGCTCATGTTCTGGGCCTCCGAAGTCTCACTTGCTTTCTGATCGCGGCGATTGTTTCGGTGTTCGTTGCGCTTGCTTGGATAATGCTTGGGCACGTGGATGGCGGCTCAATCTTTTCAATTCTAAAATACCAAACCAGACATGGCAATTTTGAGCTCTCGGTGCTGGATGCAATCGGAAATGGACTGGTATCACTTGGATTTCTGCTTGCAAAAATTGTGCTTCGAAGACGCAAAGTTTTGATTTCTCATCCCGAAGGGCCAGCTATCGTTGAGTGTGCCATTTACCGCTCCAGACTAAAGTTACAACCAATTCAAGCAGAATCTTCCGCGTGTGAAACGAATGATTTCAAGTTCAAAGCAAAAATATCGTCCTTGAGAGATGCTGATATCGTGCAGCATTTAATGTTTGTCAACTTTTCTCAGACTTTTGATGCGAGGAACACGCTTCTTCCTTGGCCAACAGCAAACCGAATTCGCTTTCCGCTGTGGTTAATCGTTGTGTTGTATTCGGTTGGAGCAGCAGGACTAATACTTTCTCGCGTCGCCCTTGCACACGAGTTTAATGAATCAGATGATCCTACAGCACACGAAGATTTTATATTGATGGTATCATCGAGCGCGCTGCTGTGCACAAGCGTGTTCACAAGTCTGTTCGCTGGATTTTACCAGCCCCAGCTACTCAAGATGCTCTTTACATCGTTCGACTTTGTGTTTTACTCCTTTCAAATCACGTCTGCGAGTGTTTCTGTGTGCGTCTTGTACAACTGGGACGTCGCGCACGGCTTGATGGTGCTATCCTGGTGGCTTTGGGCACACTGGGTATTCACATTAGACGCATTGACTCCGGTCATGCGGGAAATGCTTCATTTTCGTAGTCAGTTTGCCACAACCATATTATGTTTATTGCTCGCCGACCACATCGCAATCATATGCCGGATCTTCGTCGCAGGAGATTTACGACTCCAGGACTCGGTCATTTTTGAGGGCGCTGTTTGGGGTCAGCAGTTATGCTTTCGTGTGATACCTTTTTACGTCAGTCGATCGTTGACATTGATGTTGTGGTGCTCTCGCTTAGTCTACCGGCTAGGCTCTGCATCAAACGACGATGTCACTATTCTTCGCGGAACTGTCTGCTACGACAACGTTTTCACGAAGGGAAGACGAAAATTATTGCAGATTGCTCACATTGTCGAAGCCAAGGCTTCAGCGGCAGCTTTCTCTCGACGAGCTAGGGTATCGCCAGCTAAGTCGATCCACCAAGATCCAAGCTTAATGTGACACCCAACATATTTCTGCATGTAGTATCTCCAGTAAATCACTTCGCCCCAATACGAACTACATGTAGCTAAATTCATATATATTAATAATGCCAAATCCGGTTTTGGAAGTCGCCTGCTGATGAAAATCTCAGTATTGGTACATTAAACTAAACATTTATCCTCTGAATCCGCATTGGTGAAGATGGTGGTCGAAGTTAGAATGGAATTTGCATGTTAATAAGGCGTACTGGTTTCGATGGTTCTGCTATTAATGTCGCCAGTGGTGATGACACACTCGTTTGAGTAATTGGGTCCTGTATACGCTCTGGCACTTGCAAAAAGTCAACGCCAAGAGCTTATGCGCCCATCCACTATTTGTGGTTTCCGACCACTGCCGCATGTATTTGTTGCTGTGGATCAGGTTGAATGGAAGCTTCTCTACTGAACACACAAAACAAATACATCTATCTTGAGGGGATATCGTCGAAAACAGCACGGATACCAGAGCGAGGATCTTGGACAGCAGACAGCATATGCGCATTATTTGGAACTTCGTACACGTCCAGCAATGAGCCCCGGGCACCACTGGACGAGGAAAACCAGTCAGGTATCACATGCACACATCAACAAACAATTAGTTAGCATTTCAGTATGCCATTCCACACACAATTAGTTAGCATTTCAGTATTTATTGTTGTGCCATGAACCACAGCTTCGTAACTGTGAAGATGTCGCTGGGTTTCTTCTTGACAAGCGAGGGGAAGCTGTTGCTGTCGTTTGAAAGCATCCTCGTGGACTTGAACATTGGATTGCTAGATGCCTACGCGCTACTGAACATCCACATGCTACGGTTGTGTGGCGAAGGACTCCCCACTTCTCGATCAGAGCAGAACTTCGTTCGCCAGTGCTTGACAGCCGTGAGGACCAACGACGGCGACGTGCGCATCGATCCCGAACTTCAGTGATCTTTGGAGCTTTACAACTCCTTGGGGGACCCTACGGCTCCTCGCGGACGTCGCGCTGGTATCAAGAGCTGATGGTAACAGTGCGCAGTACGAGAGATGGTGACCGCTATCCAGAATGCCCTCGAAATGAAATTTCTTCGGCGATTCAACATGGCGCTACGGGTCCAGTACGGTGTAGACAGAAACACAGCTTACACATTGGTATAGCTCCAGAGTTTGAGCGGACTCCACCTGACATTGCTGATCGCCAGTGCCTCGACAACACAGTCAACGAGTGGCGTGGAGAGATCCCTCGGCGTCGGAGCGGTCTTGTCGACTACACGGCCCATTAACTGGTGCCTCTGACATCGATTCCTGCAAATGCTTGAGGAACATAATGATGGAGTTGATCAACGAGTTCTGCAGCTCGAGTGGCAGGGGGCGTCTGATTATGAAGTGAGGCTGATCCAAGCTGAAGTTGTGAAGACGTTCACTGTCCTACCGACTAAGCAAGGGTTTGGCATTAGTCACCTTACGATGGATTCGATTTGGCTCCGGGAACTATTAGTCCGCAACGATATTGCTGTTCCTTCGTACGGGCCGAAGTGGAATGAGGTGCGAGACGTTTACTGGAGACGGTTCTTTCGTATTGACAAGATGGAGACTACAGAGTCTGGTCATCGCCGGTTTGCACGAGAGATCTCGATAGACGGCAAGTCGGTGAGTGTCAAAGTTCGCAAGGCCAAGCGTGAACCTACCTGGCCCAATGCAAAGGATCTCCAAGCTGCCGACTTTAACTCCAGGTGGGGGTTGGACCCCCGTATCAAAAGACCGCCGCCCACGTACGCGTAGTCCACGAAAAAAGGGCCACGTACCCGGTTTACAGCGTACTCCATTACAGAAACAATGGTTGTTCTGGTATGACCTTGAGCAGGGACGTGAGCGCTTCGAAGAATATGCTGCACCTGCTCGATTGCGAACTCAACGGCGAGCCTCGTCCAGTCGCCTACACACGTCAAGCGAACATATAACTATGTATTTCTAGTGTCGCCACGTGTCTATCTTGAGATGGGGAGTGTTGCATGGCTATAGCCGGCTCAGGCATTAGCCCTTTCGGACTCTGTAGGCTAAGTACCTATAGGACGCCCTTCGGGGGATAATTTCTTAAATCGCGAGCAGGATATCCAGAGTACCATGATGTTCCGGAAGGTGTACAGACATTCAAACCGTGTTCCGTCTTCGCATTGCGATCATATATTGGATGATGTTGGCTAAAGGCGCTGGGGTCGGAGAAGGACACTTGCCTGTGTACAGGATCTACAGCAAATGCAAAAATCACGGAGAGCACAAGACGGTCCAGCGAAGCCAGAGGTGACATCGCGTCGCCACACTTCGGCTTTTTGGGCTTTAATGGGCTGCTCAAAGAGATTGCACTTAAGAAGGCAGTTTGTATTCTAGCAAAAGCGGACTTTCCTGGGCGGCAATGAGCTTGAGGTGGAACTTCCGAACTCGGTTTGATATCTATGATGGTAAGAAGGTGCGATAACTTTGAGATAACTCAACGTTTGGTTCATTTCCAGCATTCCCATCAGCGCTTCTACATCTGCTTCTGGTTGAGCTCGCCGTCGGCCGCCGTCACGAAAAGATAGAGAAGTGCGCAGCTTGTGTAGACACCTGGTAAGAGCGTTGGTAGAATCGCCCAAAGCCATCATTGACGCTGCAATATTACCTCAATCGTAGGTCAGGGTGGGCAGCGGTTGATTGTTATCGTGAAATTCGGTGAAGTTAAGGCGGAAATGAACCCACTTAGCATTATCATGGAGAACTAACTCCTCCAGGTCGAGGCAAGATCGAAGTACCACGTTGTCGTCAAATTGGGCACATTTCTTGTGAATTGTCAAAACGCTTAGGGGCTGGTGGCCCTGGCTGGTGCTGGTTCTGGGTCTGGTGCTCTAGGGTTAGGAAAATCAATAAGTACGAAACCTTTCCCCCCTCCCCCCCACGCTCGCGCCTATGCCCAGTCCTGCATCATTAGCTGATGCACTCGGCTACAACGGCATTTGAGCGCTTCAACTGAGTGCTGACGGCGCGGCTTGTCCATCGTTGGGAGGAAGCACGACGGGCATCCCTGCGCCAAGATTGGCAGTACTCGTTGGAAGCAGCCATGTAAGCACACATGTCAGCGCGTCAGCTCACGGAGATGATGGGGCTGGTGGCGGTGACAATAGAGGCGGATCAGAAGGTATAAGGGCAGCGAGCAAAACTAAGCGAGGGTCAAGTATTGCTAACAAAGAACATTCTTATGCATTTAATTGGATAGATCTTCTGGAATGAACACGCAGACACTGGCAGATACCGAGATGGACGGTGCTGTTTTACAATCGAATGGGGATACCTGTAGCGACGCTGATCCTAGCGAACAATCGCCCGTAAAACAAGGCGGAAATGGCAAAAAGCGCAAGACCATTGGTGATAGCTTTGAGATCGGCATGGAATCGATTGCTGAAGGCTTCCAAGCGATGGCTGCTGCAATGGTGTCAACTCCGGCCGAAACGAATGTCACAAGCGACCGCGCCCTTGCAGATATGATCGACGCTCAGTTCGAAGCGATAATGCAGCGTCAAGACGCGCAACTTACACCGATGGAGTTACAAAACCAGCAGCTAACTGCGCTGGTCACAGCCCTTCAGCGTGGCAGCAACAACTAGGAGCAAGAACAGAATGGATGCAATGTAGCGAGGGACAGTGTTATGCCAGTATTATTTTCAAGTAGCAAATAACTGTGTAATATCATTCCGCTTGTGCATGCCTAGTTTGGTTCGAAGTTTTCTGTAACGAGCACTAATAATATGTACCTCAGGGACCTCCTCTTCGACTTCACTCGTAAACTCTGCCAGCGTTGAAGAAATTGTTTCCGAATCTTTAAAGTCTATCATGAAGTTGTGCAGTACCAAGCAAGCAACAATTATTCTCACCGATGCATTTGTCGTGCGCTCTTCAAGTCGCTTCTTCAAAATTCGAAACCGTTCTTTCATTAGCCCGAACGCTCCTTCTATAGCCATGCGCGTGGACGATAAATTGAAGTTGAATCTCGCTTGTAGAAAATCCTGGACGGATGTCGAAAGAGTTAAACCGCTTGCGATGATCACAAACAGCTTGCACATTGACATCAGGAAACCCTAGATAATAACATTGTAAATACAAGTGTTATTTTTTGTTGTTGAAAATAATACTTCAAAACAAATATGCGCACCTTTGCGATTGTACCAGCCCTCGAAATCTCGTGGGCGATTAATTGCAATCAGAGTTCCATCCATGGCACCACAGCAGAAAGGAAATCCGCGTACTTGACGAAAGCCTTCAACAATGATTTCCCAGCCCTCGTCTGTCTGAGGTAACTTGATGCACGTAGACCTCATGGCTGCTAGCTCACGAACAATCACGTTAACATTAACAATACACCATGTTTTTGACACTCCAAATGCTTGAGTAGTTTCCCCAAAACCACCACTAGGACATAGATGGAACAATGTACACGCTACAGTTCTTTCAAAAGAATACGTTTTGTAAGGTTTTGATGGGGTGTACCCTGAAGCAGGCAGCACAGTTTACCTGAGAGCAGCGCAGGTGACGACAAAACCAAGTGTTGTAGCAATCATTATCCAACATAGATTCAAATACAATAGCTGACTCGAAAGTAAATACATTAACAGGGGCATTTCCGTGCAGCATCAACACACACGCCAGCGCAACACTTGCAGCAACGGTTTGCACTGCGAGCGCAGCTAGCTGCGGAGGATGTGGCACGTTCAAAAGCACGGTGATTGTAAAATGTAATTGCTGGTTGTAAGCCAACCCTAGATGCACCTCAGAACCCGGGAACCAGGCCATGTCTCGAGTTCTCGGGTTCTCGGCATTTCAGAAATGTTACCCTAGCCATTCTGGAATTGAACCAATCACAAAACGTGTCAACCCTAAACCAATTTGTAACGCCAGACCGCGACCAGCCCCTTAGAGTTGGATGAAGGGCTGACAAGGAGCGTGGCAAACCATTTCGATCTCGTCGCGAGGTGCCATAGAAGGAAAGCTCGAGCGATCTTAGCCCGTTCTGATTTTCTCGCGCAGCAGTCGAATTGTTAAAAATTAGGCCACGACGCTGCACTTGGCATCGACCGTATCCTGGAATAACTGCGTTTAGCCAGTCGCTTTCTCTTTCGTCACTGAAAATGGAATCGGTTCTGCTATAGTCAAGTGACGTAGAGACGTGTCACGTTGCAGCCAACGAATCAGAGATCTAGCTTGTAGTGTTGCTTCTCTTGGTTCGACATGCCACGGAGGGGACTCGAACAGCTCTTCTCAGATGCTACTACAGCTGCAAACATCTCCATGTCTCTCATCCGCATGTTACAGATAAAGTTGAGGGACAGATTTTGCACGGTAGACCACGCCTGGGCCCGCTTAGAGAAAAGTGTGTATGCTATCTATTTCCACCAGAGACCTGTGATCATATCCGGCTCTTCGTCCAAGCTAGTGCCAAAGGATTTAGTTGAATGGGTGTGAACCAACGCCGAAAAGATCATTTCGGGACCGCGATTTGGGATCCATTCAACACAATCCATTGTGACGGAGCCAAGTTGACACGGGATGTCGTTGTGTTAAGGAAAACGTGGAAGACTGGAACGGCGAAGATCAGAAGTCAAGAGTAGTCTCATGAAACGCGCATATTCCTCGTCTCGTTGCGGGTCCTCCATCCATGCCCAAAGCGACACATAACCAAGTGACACCTTATCATGCATGATAGCCCCAAAATCTCGGATGTGTCGGAGTTGATACCACCGCTTGTGCAATCCACCAAGGTCGGTCTCACCACAAAGGTGCATGTGAGGGGTTCAGAAGTACCAATTTGCTCATCAGCTTTTTGCCACTCCTCCTCTCTGTCTTCATGATATCCTCTAGCACTGTCACATCGGCAGACCCATCTACAAAGTTCACCTGAACAGGAATCTTTACGTTGAGCCCTGGTTTGTTGCCCTGTAAGAGAATTCCCAATTCTGCTATTTGTGTCAAATAGTGCACGTATGATCTAATGTGTTTCTCTTGTTGGTGCAAACCACAAAATTGGAGGACATCTTCAGTATACGGTCTAGAGCGGTACTCTTCTTTGGAACACCGATGCTCGTCCTCAGTTAACATATTGAAGCGCCGGTGCCATCAACGCCTCGCAGTATTCCAGTCCAGTGTCAGCACAAAATGAACTGGTATCTTGTCCTCGTACCTTTCATCCCCCTCGTGATCCAATGGCACCGCACGATGCTTCTCGAGTAAGTATCTCCATCCTTTGTAGTCCATGTATGCGACCGCAGCCAGTAGAACCAAGCCCTCGCGAACAAGTTGGAATGTATCTGGCCCATCATAAAACTCGAAGCGTTCTTCGACAGTTACCCGGACTGGCACAAGTACTTTGAGGTAATCGTCTCGGGTAATCTCGCGGACGGCCGTATTCAAGTTTTGTTTGAGCGCGGTACACCACGGCACCATGAGGTCCCACCTCTCTTCTAGCTCAGTATCAAGATCAGCACTACTGCGTGTCATCGTTGAGTTATGTAGGGCGCGAGGGTCGACTTGAAACAAATTCTTAGGAGTGAGGTCGGCGGTTTGAATCGATTCATGTCTTGGCTTCTCGGTGGTTATATTCCTATTTGAGCAACCATTCTGGTCGCGATGAAGCCCCTGGTGTTCATGCCCTTCTACATGTACTTCTGTCGAATTGAGGGTTTGTGTCTGCGTTTGAGTATGGCGTCGAAAGCAGTGATATAACGATGACTTTTCCAAGTAAAGACGACAGGGCCCCTCCGAGGGGGACAACAGCACAAAGTCGTGATGGTCCAGAAAGTCATGGCCCACACTCCTTGTGCGCACTGTAATGAAGCTAGCATACGCAATACTGGGCATTTTGGGGTGCGGTTTTGACGAGCTTGTAGATTTATGCACAAGGAACACACACGAGAGCACATTAAGCAGGGAAATGAGGAGTTTATTAGAAATCTGCATCAGTCCAAAACAATTTCA
>KV723828.1:3344-43335 GCA_000500205.2 Phytophthora lateralis | reverse complement strand
ATCATTTAGCGAGCCTGGCCACCCGAAGCTAGCATGCCAAATCCATAGATCATGGTCTGCACAAGCTTCCAGAACTACTGTCGACTTCTTCTCATTGCCCTTGAACTGCCCTGCCCAGCCTGCAGGGCAGTTTTTCCACTCCCAGTGCATGCAGTCGATGCTGCACCACATACCCACGAACCCCCTTCTTGCATTTGTCTCCAGTAGCCGCTCCATATCCGATGTGTTTGGAGTACGGATGTACTCACCGCCAAATTGCTTGTTTACTGCATCCACAAAGTGCTTGATCTTATTGTACACAACTGTGCGAGACATCTCCAGGCTCGCCAAGACTATCAGCAGGTAACGCATACGCGAGAATTCGTAAGACTGACGTGACGTTCAGGATAGGGTGAATACCCATGCGCTCGGTAGCGTCTGGACGCTGCTCAAACTAATCTGGATCAGCTTCAAGGACTCCATCCAGCACCCGACAGAACATGTTTTTGCTCATTCGATTGCGCACTCCGCAATCGTAATCGCTATAGACTGGGTTGTCGTCAAAATATTGCTTCATGAAGCGCTCATAGCGCGCCTGATAGTCTCGCTCTTTGTTTGCACTCTTTCCTGGACGAGATCCTCCCCTTCTACGTGCGTTGCCTCTCTCGACGGGGGATACAAACAGCAGTTCGTGCGCCAGAAGGTCTTCATCGTCGTCGTCCAGGCCAAGAAGATCTTGAAGCCCTCCGGCGTAGCGCTAAACGGGTTCACCGACATTGCGATTTCACCCCTCGCAAGCTGCTGTTTGAGTGGCCTTTTGTCTAGACGGGTGTAGATTCAATAACCGATCATATTTGCTGTCTCTTTTGGTACTCCAATTCTAGCCAATTATAACTTAGTTTTTGTCCCAACGGGTGGTAGTGCTCTTTGCTGGGAGAATTTAGCTGAGAGAATTAGCTGAGAGAATTCCTAAACTAGTGTGTTTAAACACAAATTAATGTGTCCCACCTTATTTTCAAGTTGAAGTTGGTGCTGCATCAAGATCCATTCTCCCGTCACGACGCGAAGCCTGCCATGTCCGAGTCTCCGAGCAAGAAGCAGAAAGTGGGCGGTCTGCGGACAGCGCACAATCTGATCGATGGGTCCTTCGTGCCCCCCAAGGGGGACAAGTACCTGAACGTCATCAGTCCGTCCTCCGGTCTCGTGATCGGAAGGTGTGCGCTGTCCACGGACGAAGACGTGCAGCTGGCGGTGGCCAAGGCCCAAGAAGCCTTCACCGAGTGGCGTCAGACAACCGTCAAAACCCGCGCAGCTGTGATGCTCAAGTTCCACGCTCTCATGATGCAGCACCAAGGTGAGGAGGACCTAAATTGACAAAAGGAGGACGTTAATTGCTCATTTTTGTGCTGCCTATAGATGAGCTGGCGGACATCGTGGTGCAGGAGAACGGCAAGAATCGCACGGAGGCGCTCGCCAGCGTCCTCAAGGGTAACGAGACGGTGGAGTACGCGTGCAGTCTGCCGCAGCTGGTGCAGGGCCGCACGCTGCAGGTCTCGCGCGGCATCACGTGCCAAGAAGTGCGCGACCCGCTGGGGGTTGTGGCGTGCATTGTGCCTTTCAATTTCCCTATTATGGTTCCCATGTGGACGATCCCCATCGCCTTGACAATGGGCAATTGTGTCATCTTGAAACCCTCGGAGAAGGTAAAGCAGAGGTCAAGTGGTAAGCTTTGGTGGATACCGATCCTAATGGGTGGGTTTGAGTGCAGGTGCCGCTGACAATGGCACGTGTCGCCGAGCTGCTGCTGGAAGCTGGAGTCCCCAAGGGTGTCTTCCAGGTGAGCTTGATTTTGCATGGGTTGGTTTATTCTAACGATTTGTGTGCTTGGTGGCCAGATCATCAACGGCACGGTGGACCCGGTGAACAGTTTGTGTGATCACCCTGCCATCGCTGCTGTCACGTTCGTTGGCTCAAGCCGCGTGGCGCAGCTCGTTGCACGTAGATGCCGGGCTCTTGATAAACGAGTGCTAGCGCTGGGAGGAGCGAAGAACCATTTGGTGGCTCTTCCGGACGCAGACGTTGAAGTCGCTTCCAAGGATATCGTCGCGTCTTACGCAGGCTGCGCTGGACAGCGTTGCATGGCTGCGTCGGTGCTCCTGCTCGTAGGAGACTGCTCGGTGCTGCTTGATAAGATCGTCGCGAAGTCGAAGGAACTGACTCGCGGAACCGAAGCCGGCCAAGTTGGCGCTCTCATCGATGACGGCTCAAAAACCCGCGTCCTGAAGTACATCGACGAAGCGGAGGCTGCTGGTGTGAAGGTGTTGGTGGATGGTCGATCGTGGGCCAAGGAGTCGAAGGGGTCGTGGGTGGGGCCAACCGTGCTGCTGCACACGAACCCGGACGATGCTGCCATGAAGGACGAGATCTTCGGCCCTGTCCTCTCTGTATACCACGTGAGCTCGTTCGACGAGGCGCTGCAGATTGAGAACGGCAACGACTATGGAAACGCTGCCGCCATTTACACGTCGAATGGTGCCTACGCTGAATACTTCCAGTCGCGCTTCCGCGCCGGCATGATCGGAGTCAACATCGGCATTCCCGTACCGCGCGAGCCGTTCAGCTTCGGCGGTATGTACGGCACGAAGAGTAAGTTTGGCGACATGGACATCACGGGCGACGGCTGCGTCGAGTTTTTCTCCACGCGGCGCAAGATTACCGCCAAGTGGAGCACGGTGATCAACCCGGGTGATGCGGCCAACTTCAGCGGCCAGCTCTAAGCATCTGCAGAAGGAGAGTCTTTACCAAGGCCGAAGGAATTGTACTGCAGTGCATGAAACATCGAGGAAAGCCGTCAAATGCAGCACTGTATTGCACAACCATGCTCGTGATACTAGATTATTGCTGCACCTCTTCTGGATTCGACCTTGGTCATAAAGATTCTCATTGAAGACGAGAACTGTGTTGCTAATTAGCTACAACGTGGTCGTGTTGCTGCTCATCGCCGTAGAACTGGTAGTGCTAGTTGATTCTCGAGGAACCAGCTCCAGAATGCTGTCGTTCGGAACGCCAACGCCAGCTGAAATGGTCGGGAACGAGACAAGCGTCCACTCCTTGTTGCCCGACGCTATGAAGAAGGGCAATGAGCCAGCCCAGTGGCCGTAGGAAATCGTCCACGCAAAAGTTGTCGTGCTGTCGACTGTCAGTTGGTCCACTTGAATGTCGTCGTACTGGATGAGATCACGAAGGGCTGCCGTCAAGGAAGCTGGATCCGCTTTACTGGATGCAGAGACTGCGACTCCATCGCGTGTCAGGGCCAGCGGAACTTGTAGCTCGCTTAAACTTGACTTCGATCCCGTGTAAATGAGTCTCTGGAGCTTTTGCGCGGGAGTAATCCTCCACTTGCCGACGGTGGTGTATGTCGAAGCCAACGAAGACCACGATGAAGACAGAACGGGGGCAAGTGCGAGCGTGCACGCGCTGCGGCTGTAACACGCGCTCGCGTTCACGAGTTTGCGCCAGGACGCACCATTCACATCGACACTTGACGTGCCATTGGTAATAGTTGCTGGAAGACACGAATTCACGCCAGCTTCAAGCGAAAGTTTGGTGCCTACCTCGTCGCCTCGAACCAGTTTAAGAATGGCATCGGCCAACGATCTCGATGATGTCGAAGAATCCGTGGCAACGGTGACCGTTGTGGAACTTTGGTACTGCATAACGCAGTCAGCCATGGCAGCGCACTTGGCATCGCGGAGACAGACATTTAGTGCTAGTCGCTTACACTCAGCGCACGTTTCAGTCGGCGTGGGGTCTGTGGTAGCCGCATAGGGAACTGGGCCACCAGCAGATACATATCGAACGCGTACAGTTGGAGTTGTGACTGTTGTTATTGTGGCCCCAACTGCTTGTGTCTGCGCATCGCTAGCTACGACTGTCAAAGTGGGCATCGGGCCCACAAGACCGTCATAGTAGAGATCAACGGACAAAGCACCGGTAGTGTTGGCGTTCACGGCAGCCGTCACAGTGCCGAGATACTTCGCAAAAGTGCAAGAACGTGAGATAGTCGTCTTCACCGATGCCGCGGTGGCGTTATTCCACAAAGGTAAGTAGCAAACCACACGACTTCCAATAGTCACAGAAATATTCACTGGAGTGCTAGTCGGGGCGGGGAAGGTCCCGGCCCCGGACAGCGGTTGCACGCGGTGTTGGCCCTTACCGCTTCCCCACACCAGCTTTATTCCCGATGGAATCACGATGCTCGTGCTCGGCGACTGCATTCCACACAGACGCTGCAATTGGCACCGAATGGCACTTGTGAACAGCATGAGAGCATTCACGTCCACGGGAGCTGCTGCAGATCCAGTCAGACACCCGCTGAACAGCAAATATAGGTCCTCAGTCTCACTTGCCGTTGCTGTAGCATTTACCAACTGT
The DNA here is from genome assembly GCA_000500205.2 of Phytophthora lateralis. Classification (NCBI taxonomy): domain Eukaryota; phylum Oomycota; class Peronosporomycetes; order Peronosporales; family Peronosporaceae; genus Phytophthora; species Phytophthora lateralis. The sequence continues at coordinate 38,922 of KV723828.1, read as the reverse complement.
GACACCGGACTCTGAACTGCTGAGAGCACACAAGTCTTGAGGGCAGCACACCCTGATTCGTTCGTACACCAGTCCAGGAGTTGCTGGCAATGCGCGCAGCCACCGGCGCTTTTCTCCGTGACGTCCGCGATACCAAACTCGAGATACAGTAGCAACTTGCTGACCTTATCCGTGGCTCCATTGCGCAGCAAGCGGCTTTGGTGGCGTACAACGACATTCAAAGCGGTCGTCGAGCTACTTGAATCGCTGCTGCTTGAAACACTAGCAGGTCTCGCAATACTCGTGACCGTAGACGCCGCATCCCCGGACGTGTGAAGCCTGACTGCAACCTCTACTTTCACGAGCGTAGCATTATCATCTGTGCTTCGGAAGTTGAGAGCCATGTCGAGGCACTCGGGGGTGACGCCTTGGAGCGTCCAAAGCGGTGTAGACGAGTTTCCTAGTCGTACGATGGGTGCTGCTGGTAAGGAAGTCGTCGTCGAGTCATCCACGAAGAATGAGGTGGACGGGAAGAGGTTCCATGACACTGCGTCTGTGGACTCGGCACTTTCCAGCCAAAACTCCTGACTCAACGTGTTCCCCCAGAAAACTGTCGTCGTGAACACTCCAGTGAGATCCATGCTGCTGAGTGTGACGCTCGACGGGTAGGCCACGTCCTGTGGTAATGTGGCGGCATATCGATCGGGGTCGTACTGGAAGCGCTGCTTCTTACGACGAAGCGCGTTCAGCGCGTCTTCAGAAACCGCAGCGAGCAACGTCGCGGTATCAGCTACCGCCCCAGGAAGCGCTGGGTTGCCAACGGGATAGGTGTCGACGTTCATATAGCGAAACACGTACGGAATCAGCGTCGCGGCAAACGATGGTGACGCTGCTAGTGGCAAGGAGGCTAGTGCCGCTGAGAGCTCCGTTGAACCAAAGATATAATCCAGAAGCATGGCTGGCCGAGTCGTACCAGCGGTATCACCAGCCACAAGCCGCGTAAGATCTCCGAACAGCAAGAGATTAGCTACAGCCTCGCGACCCAACATCGATGTGTCCGCTGTTGGTGGCAATCGCAAGAAGAATGTCTGGTTCACTTGCAAAGTCGAGTCCGATGCAGCGCTTGCTGGGCCACTTGCTGCGACATAGCTCATATTGAACGCTCCACCCAGGAACTCGGCCACACCGCGTCGCACTTGGAACACAACACTCTGCGCGAGCTTCGCGGGGTCGTTGACATTCCTAAAGAAGACGCTGAACGTCAAAAATGACGCGTTTGTTGGCGCCGCAGTCGATCGAACCGCGGGGAAGTTTGGCGCTGACTTGTAAAGCGTGAGGACCTCAGCACTGGAGAGTGACTGACAAGTCACACCACTGCTTTGAAACACATTGGCAACTTGCCATAGCAGCTCCGATTGATTCTTGACCCCAGCGGCATCGAGGACAGCAGATTCCAAGTTCTTTCCCAGCGCCGCTGCAAGTCCCGTCGTGTTGAGAGCTACCGGCGCCACGGTTGTATTGAAAGCCAGGCTCGGGTCACCGATCAAGAAGAGCACCTCATACGTCGCTCGGCTGGCGCTGTCCACTTGAGTTGCATTGCGAACGCTCAACACAGTGACGGCCCCCGTCGTGAAAAATGTCTTGGTTCCGTTAACGAGAGCTGGTTCTGTCAACGAGAGCTGCAGGAGACTTGCATTCGGCCAGCGGAGCTGCATGAACGCCGGCGAAGCATGGAGCCACGGGTCTACTGCAAAAGCGTCATACTGCGAGACCAAAGCTGCAAGGGACAAGAACCACAACGTCGACGTCAATCTGCTCGTCATCTTGACGCACCTGATTAGAGTCTGCTGGAACCGTCGCGGGATCTTATGAAGCGGTGCAGTGCAGACGCTTGGAGGGGGACGCTGGAGGACACCCCCACGAACGGACAAACCCCACATTAGATTATCGTAACTTACTTACACTCGGTACAGCTCAGCTCCTAAGAAGCTCAATATATACAGCAAGCGAGCGATGCTGTACTCTGCGCTTCCTCGTGGCGGAAGAGATCAGCCACTCGCTTGTTTTACCTCGCCACTACTGGCGGATGACAGGTCGCTGGGCTCACGATGCTCGGGCTCGGAGTAGTTGTCGCCGCCCAGCACCGGCGTTGAAATGTACGTGAACGTGTCGAACATGTCGAGGTCAATCGTATAGCGCCCCGTGTCGCTAGGACGCACGTCGATGGCGGACTCCATATCCGTCGACATAGAAGCACTATGCTCCTGCTTGCTGAGCTTACTGGCCTTGCTACTGCTGCTTAGATCCCGCGCAGAACCTGACAGCGAACTTGAAAGAGATCGGCGCCATTCCAACAGCACGGGCTCCAGCAACTCCAGCAAAGACTGGCGCCGCGGCTGGCTGTCCTCGGGGCGGTCAACGCTTAAACAGTGCTGGCGGTACTCGTGCTCCGTCACGATTGTTTCCAACTGGTCAAGGTCGTCGATAGGCAGTGTGTCACAACGGTCATCAATGTTCACGCTGCCGCCTCTCGTTCGTTTCGCACCACTTGTACTGCGCGCTCGCAGCTTGGCGTCGATGTGCTTATCCTCTGATGGGCGAGCAATGGCTCGTGCTGCACGCCTCACTTTCTGGCCCAAGTGCCAAACTGAATGCGTCGGCCAAAACCCCGACGACGACGAGGACGAGCACGAAGACGACGAGTAATATCCGGGAGAATGTACCGTCGCGAGTGCAGCAGAGGTTGGAGAATAAATTACCGGGGCTGCTATCGTCATTCCGGTCAGGGAGCCACTGCTGAATGGAGATTCGGGCCGTCCCCGGTCGTCGCCGTCTGGAGACTCGGCTACTTTATCCAAGTTTTTGTTGCTAGCTTTGCTCAGCCCCCGAAATCTCGTTGCTGGCTGCTCCGGGGGATCACCAGGCGCCACTGAAAGCACACCACTTGCACGGGCCTGCAACGCCTTGTTGTCTTCGAACCACGACGCATCAATGTCTCGACCACGGGTTTCTGGTCCCATGAAGAAGATGATGGGAATCAAAATAATGGATACCCCACCGCAGATAGCGAGCATCATGCGCTCGTCGTGCCACGACCATGCTTCATCGCCCATCACCCGTCGAAGTACGAGGTACACGCCAGCGAACATACCAAGATGCCCCCAGCCCGCAGCACACGAGAGACCCAGAGCTCGAGTGAGGAGAGGAAACTGCTCGCCTGTGAAGGGAATCATCGCACCAATTGTTCCGCCTGTCGTCAACACCATCACGCCCAGCGCCAGTGATAACCCAAACCATTCTCCGTCCTCCTCCAGCAGCAAACCTGATACCACCATGACAGCACCACCGCAAAATAGAAAGAGCGCCAACGTTCCGCGGCGACCCACGGTTTCTATCATCAAGGCAGCAAGCAGCAAGCCAGGAAACGTCATAGCAGACCAGAAGAGTTGGTCTCCAACTCCGAATCCTGTCCCGATCGCGTTAACTTTGATAAACGTTCCAGCCATCATCAAGGTCGTCACAATCGACGCGCTCAAGCACGTGAACTCCACGAACCAGAAGACTAAAATGAGTGCTGTCCGTCCTGCTAGCGACCTTGAAAAGAGGACAGCCACTCGACGCGCGAGTCCTCGCAGGAAGGATGCATCTGCAGTCGGGGCTAGCGCGTCCGAAGGGGTTCCCGGGTCTCCGGAGCTTGGCCTGCACACTTGGTACTGATATTGGTGCTGACTCTGGACTCTCCTCGCAGAAGCGCGTTGGCTCTGACTGCGCGCCTTGGCAGCTCCCGGCCCTGCATAGTTGTAACTGGACGTGCTGTGCGCTCGAATTCCTCTCTGAAGCTCCTCGTCCTGTCCGCTGCGAGCTCCCTGTCGTAGATCCAAGTCGAAATTGGATTCCGAGTCGGAGCTGCTTTCTAAATATTGTTCATAGCTCACTTGTGGCCGCTGCGACGGTGGCGCGTACAGGCTCGTGGGGACGGTCACTGTGGCCTGGCGGTTGATCCCGTGCGCCGTCTCGATCTTCTCCAGCACGTACAGCGCCTGCTCCATGCGCCCCACACTGGCCAAGTACTTGGGCGACTCCTCCAGCGCCAGGTACAGCACAGCGACAAACAGCAACGCGAAGGCACTGAGGACTCCGTACGTGGCTCTCCACCCGAGTCCTCCTTCCCCCATAGCAACACCAGCCAGCTGGCCATATCCCACGCCTCCAAACACGCCAAGTCCAGCCATTGACACCGTCAGCACCGTGAGTCTGCCTCGTGTCCTCGTGGGCGCATACTCGAGCGCCATAGTAGCGAGCAGAGCCAATTGTCCTCCAATGCCCGCGCCCGCCAATAGCCGCAGCGTCACAAAGGACGCGTAATTCCACGCACCAGCCGTGAGCGCGTTCACCACGAGCCAGAAGCTCATGGCGCTCAGCAGCACAGGGCGTCTGCCAAAGTGGTCGGCGCACGCTCCGAAGCTCAGGCAGCCAGCCGCACCGCCCAGGAAGTACACGCCTAGCAGTAAGATCACTTGGGCCGTGCTGGTGAGCACGATGTCCTCCTGGGCGGCCGGCAGCGCGTACAGGAACGTGAAGATGCCGACCATAGCCAGCAGCCAGCCCGTGCCCAGCAGCAGCACCAGTCGCACGTAGAAAGGAGTGAGTCCTGCGTACCGCAGCCACGAGCTCAGCAGCGACTGGCGGCGACGCGAGACGAAGGGCGAGGTCTGCAACGAGCTGAGCAGGACCGGCGTCGGGTCGTCGAACGTGAGCGCGTCCAGCCGCTGGCGCACGTGCACCAAGAGGTCCCCGGCCTCGGCCATGGCGAGCAATGGCAGGAGACGGTGACGAGTAGTGGTGAAAGGATGGAGCCAGCGCTTGTGAGTGACCACAGTGACATGCGGGCAGGTGGACTTGGCGTACGAAACTCCTGTAATTAGATATATGTGGGTAATCGATTTAATGACAATAGGGATTATTAAAGAATTGGCGTGTGATTTACTTTGAGACTGGATAAACCTGCTGAAAGTGGATCTTGCGTAGTGAGTACACCGAAAACGTATGGGTTACGACCCGGCTATGTGCATATGAGGTGTCATTACAGCCTGTATTACATGATGGCATGACGCAAATTACAACCTAGTCACAGTTTGAATGTCCGTCGGAGTTTTCATGTATCACAAATACAGCCAATCAATGGGTATCTAATTACCAAATTAACCCAGGTTGCGGCCTCAGGGTGGGACTATCAAGTAGCGTCTACACACATCTGATCAGAGTGACCAAGGTAGGAGGGATTCAAAGTATATGTATCTGGCAAAGAATCACTTGCGCCGAAGGGGTCACTTGTCAATGACAACATGGAAGACAACTGGGCCAGGCACGAGTCGTGGTCCACGACGCAATGACTGCAGGTTGCAACTGTGCTTTGCCCAGTCAAGGGATGGACACTGGCAGCTGCAGCTTGATCAGGTGCGGCGTTGACCAGCTTTGAGGTGCGTCTGTTTCGATGCTGTCACCTCGAGGTTGAGAAAGAGTGACTTGCATCAGTAGATATTCAGCAAACGTTAGGCCAGCCTGTGGTTGCAGTTGAGTGGCCGGTTAATGGAGGAGGCCTCACGGCAACACAAACACAATGACCAACATTCTCGTCAACTTCACTTAACCCAAATGGATACGTAAGTACATGTTATCCATCTACTTACATACACTTACACTACAGATAGAGCTCACTTCTTCGAGCCTTGCGTCCAGGACCGCGTTGCCAGCAGCTTTGAAAGCCTACTGCGACAGAATGTCGATCCCCGCGAAGGTGCGTCGATTTTCGACAGACGAACTTTGGCAGCATCCTCCTCTTCGTCCCCAACGCCGCCGAAGAGGTCCAGGTCGGACTCGCTGGACCGATGCGTAGCCGGCATTGAGTTTGCTCTTGCAAGTGAACGTTGCGCTTGAGACGAAGGGATTTCGACCATGGAGTTACGCAGCTGATTGCCCCGGCGAGTTGAGTCTCCGGGATACAATTTCTTGGTGCGTGTCGTCAGAGCAGTCCGCACATCGCTCAGACTGAACGACAGCGTTGTGAGGCACGAGCTCAATGCTTCCACACTCGAACGTCGCCGACGCGGCTTGACATGTTCGTCCCATTCATCGTCGTCGAAGTAATCTTCCTCCCCCGTGAGGATTGACGGGTTCTTGTGGATCTGCTTTTCGTGGTGCCCCTGGAATCCGAGCGCCAGCGAAATCTTGGGTGTCATCCTCGCTGCAAATGTGAGAGTGAAAGCGTCTCGATGGCTGCCGGACAAGTCAAGCATCTCGCTTTTAAGTGAGCGCAGCCAATCGAACGCCTAGCAGTTTCTGTCGCCCATGTCTACTATAATATGATGGACGATCCGAGCCAACGCGAATAAAATCAGCAGCGCAAGAAACGCTTGACCAATATCGGTCTTCATATTTGCAAGTATAAAACAAAAAACACTTTCCGGCACGAGAAGAATGTAGTCACTTTCGAATCGTGTTTAGTTGTTGCCGCGTATGACAGCTATTTGATGTGATATTAACCTGTGCGTTCAACGCAGTCGAGCGTTTCGAAGCAGCAAACCATTTGATCCGCCCGAGGAATTCTATGCCGTTCTCATCTTGTTCAAGCGCACGGCCTCCGCGAACTCGGCGATGGGGTTGACGGTCCACATGTTGGACTCACTTTTGTTTCTTGTCTTGCCATTTTCTCGCTCGGCCTCGGCCTTCAGAGAACTCTCGTAGAAAGCCAAGTGGCCACCCGACTTGGTCGTACACAGGATCACATTCGGGTTGGCTTTCACCTCCTTGTCCGTTGGCAAAGCCGAGCTGATACTGATCGGGTCATCCTCGGCATTGATGCAGAGCAACGGTACACGCACACCAGGCAGCCTTTTCACCGACCCGGCGTCGCTGTAGTAGTCGTCCACAGTGTCGTAGTGGAACACATACTTGGTAAGCATGTCGTCAAAGTCTCGCACAGTACGAGTAGCCTTGATAGCGTCCAAATCGACGCCAGGGTAATCCCTAAACTGCTCTGCTGCATTGCACTAATAACAGGAGGTGGAAGTTAGCGATCCAAACCTGGACTGCGATAGAATCACGGATAACTCACCTTGTCGAAGAAGAGCTCGCGCAGGTTGTTGTTGAGCGCCTTGTCATACGTCAGCCGATTGAATAGCGACCCACCGAAGTTGGACGAGCACTTGACCAAATCGAACGGATTCCCCACAGAGACAGCTCCAGTCAACGGCGTTTGGTCGCCATCTTCGCCCAAATACTTGACCAGCACGTTGGACCCCATCGAGAACCCTACACCGATGAATGACTCTCGCGTAAATTCGTACTTTTCATTCAGTTGTTGCAACACGAAGCGGAGATCCCCCGTGTACGCGCTGCAAAAGAGTTGAGCGGTAGTAACCGGGGTGTTGGCACATCCTCTGGCGTTCAGCACCACACACTGCCAGCCAGACGCATGTAATCGAGTGATCGTACTGCGGATGTAATTCTCGGGGCTGCCGCCGGTAAGTCCAGGCAGCAAAATCACCGTACGTCGCGTAGACTCCACATCTTGCAGCCACGTCGACGTGGGTTCCCTTTTGGCTGCTTCTGCCTCTTGATCTGACAAAAGCGCCCAATCTAATGACACGATGCCACCGTCTGGTAAAGTCATCAATTGGCGCCTGTAATTGACCTTCGGTCCGCGCTCGTCGTAGGCGAAGCGAACGGTCTGAAGGTGTCCGTTAAACAAACGCCACGGCGGGTAGTACCTGTTTTTCGCTGAGCATAGCAGCCACAGAGTAGACCACACGGTTAGTCAATAGTTTACACTTACAGAGAGCCATTGTAGAGCGCTCACTGATGGTCGGGCAGTGCGAAAGCAACTTCTTGTTGTCGTCCGTGGCCCGGTAAACGAGTCGCGGGGTCTCAGCCGCCCGCAAGAAGTGCCAGCGCATGAAGATCGCCAAGAAGGAGCGTCCGAGGGTCTTCCGAGCGACGTAGACCAGCACCAGAAGTAGCACGAGCCTCGAGCGGCGCGGCAGCAGGCGAGCGCTGACGTTCCCCATGAATTCCCGAGTGTGCGGCTCTCGGTCTCAGGGCTTGAGCTGATATATTATTGGTGTGCGGTACACAAAGGCAACTTTGAAGTTGCCTGTAATGCTTGCCGGATGCGCGCGCTCGGCGCAGATGGCGAATCAGTAGCGTCCAGCTGGAGGAATGGAGCTTGGTATCTTTTAGCGGGCATGAATCAATCCCCAGAAACCGCGGAGGTTGAAGCTGGAGCCTCTTTCGACGCTTACGGGCAGTCTGTTTAGCGTGTTGTGGTGGCTCCAGGTGGTCAACTCCCCGGCGATTTCTGGGCTAGACGCTGGCAAGCTCAGCTGCAGGTCATCGACCCACATGGTTTTGGCGACGAGATCGTCGCGCTAAGCAGCGAGTTGCCGCTTAGTATGGCTCGGGATGGCGGTGGCGACTACTACAAGAAGCGCCACGCTGCTGCTTCAGGATAGGCGGGAGGCCGAATGTTTGAATGTTTGATACGACCAACGAGCCGCACGATGCCGCGAAGGTCATCCCATCTTGAGGTCGGCTCGCGGCGACCATGGCCAAGTATCGGCGCCCTTTCGGGTGATGGTGGCGCTGGTAAGCAAGTGGTCCGCGGGTTACTCACCGACGCCTTCATCAGATCGACGGCAGCGTGGAGGCAGCTGGGATCAGAGCAGCATGTGGGCGTAGCAGTCTGCTGCAGACTCTGCATCGTGGTGGCCAGCTACAGGTATTAATACTATTATAGCAGTGCCCCATTAGGCAGGGGTGGATATCCCCCCCCCCCTCTGCAGCTTCTTGTTCACCATTGCGGGGTGCGTATCTTTGCAGTCGATTCGACAATCGCTGCGCGCCACGAGTGTCGCGTCGCCGGGCTTTGACTCGCGCCCATTATGCCGCGGCGAAGACGCCTTCGCCGGGCTGTCCAAAGACAAAGGCACTCCATGGCCGTGTTGAAGGCGTCCTGCCGATGAACCGGCCTCGAACTGAATGCCTTTCGCGCGCGGCGATTGGGCGGCGAAACCGGCTAAATTCGCCCATTGGCTGCGTCTCGAGGTGCTCATCCCCCTTTTCATCGCCACCCGGCGAAGTCCAGACCAGTCGTCCCGTCGTGCTGAAGCGCTTTCCCTCCGCGTGGTTGTGGGTCGGGCTCGCTGTCAGTCACCGCGCGTCCTCGGGCGCGGGTGCTTCACATTCCAAAGTCCCCACCGCCGTCTACACTTGCGCGTAGCTCAGTGCGTACCACCCGCCAGTCAGTTTATACAGCACAAGAGCAGCATGGCGGCCAATAGCAGCAGCAAGGGCAAGTATGGCTACCCACTCAACTTCGACTGGAAGCACCCGTGGCCGCGCGCGCCGACGCCCAAGAACGAGGACGAGCGGATGGCCGAGCTGGGTCGCTACCGCATCCTGGACTCGGAGCCCGACGAGAAGTTCGACAAGCTCTGCCGCATCGCGTGCAAGGAGATGAAGTGCCCCATCGCGGCCGTGAGCTTCATCGACAAGCAAAAGCAGTGGTTCAAGGCCAACAGCGGCCTCACGCAGCGGCAGATCCCGCGCGACGTGGCGCTCTGCGCGCACACCATCATGCACGCCAAGCGCGCGCTCGTGGTGGAGGACACGTCGCTGGACGAGCGCTTCCAGCACAACCCGCTCGTCACGCGCGCCTCGGCCGTGCGCTTCTACGCGGGCGTGCCCATCACGACACCCAGCGGCTTCTGCATCGGCTCGGTCTTCGTATTCGACGTCAAGAGCCATCACAACGTGGACGCCAAGATCCTACACAAGATCGCCGCCAAGGTGTTGAAATACATGGACGAGCGACTCAAGAATATGGCCGCGGCCAACGGCGGCGCGCTGCCAGAGCCCGCGGCCACCCCCACGGCGTCATCGCGGTCCGATTCGGTGCCCCCCAAGCGGAAAACAGTCTCTCCACCGACGTCACAGGGCAGCACTGAGCAGCCAGCGGGAGAAACTGCACTTAGGGAGCAGCAGCCACCTCCGGCTCCGGTCAAGCCCGAGCCTGTCGCGCCGGTGCTGCCCAACCCGGACGCCACGAGCGCCGAGAGTGGCGCTATCGTGCAGGCGGCACAGGCGGCCGCGGCCTCTAGTACGGCCATTGAGGCACAGGGACAGGGCGGACTGGGCAACATGGGCTCCATGCTCATGAACCTGCTGGCGCGCACGACCGAGACGCAGCAACAGCTCGCAGCACAGCAGGGCGTCATGTTCGAGACATTGGGCGAGCACTCGAACCAACTCGACTCTCTCGGCCAGTCCATGAGCAACCTGGAGAAGCGCTTCGAGCAGGTGCGACTCAAGAAGGAGCAGCAGGCCAACGGCAGCCGCAGACCCAAGCGGGTGTAAACTCGGTTGCGTTTCAAGATGAATGAGAAGTGAAAGAAGCTGCTCGATAAGTGGGTGGCTCGGCAGGGGGGGCCACATGCATCCCGGCATGGACCGTAAAAGTATCTATACGCCTCCCTATCCACCCCAGTCAAGAACGCCAAGCCTCGTCAACGTGTTGCATTACGAAATATATGTGCTGTGGCATTTTAGTACTATTCAACCATATTTTCCTCTGCTCAGAGACGCGGAGGCACGTCGCCGATGTGTAATGCGGTTCATTTCGGTAGACGAGCGTCAAGTTGAAGATGTCGTCAACTTCAGCCCAGGGATTTTAACCTTTTTGGTCAACATTTTTGGTCAAAATCCTGAAGCGGGTCCGTTACAATCCGCTCGACAGTGTTACGAGTGCGAGATGGCGACGCCGCAGCTGTTGGATGCCGCGATTCGGAGCGATGGCGCGGTGCGAGCCGCTCCGTACACGTTGCTGTGCATGGTTATAGCGGTGGAGAGAGCGGATGCGATCACCTGGCCACCAGGAAGCAATGGTACGGACGTCATGGCAATTTATTCAGCCGAGAGAGACGTCGATCCGTTTGAGCGAGTGCTGCAGGCGGCAGACGAGTGCAGTTTGCAGAGGAACAAGTTCAAGCTGACGAAGCGCGAGCTGAAGGTGAAACAAGAAGACGAGGAGGAGAGATTGGTGCCTCGAATGAGCTCAGTACACGTGCAATCCGATCTGGAGAGGCTGCTGCACTCAACGTCACGATTGGAGACGCGAAGGAGACTGGAAGAGCAATTGGAGGATCTGAAACTCGCTCAGACCCGGGAACTTACGGGCGTCTTGCTCCCCAAGCACCTCCAGATCACTACAGTCGAGGAGGACCCACTAGAATTCCGTCGTGATATCCACGGCATTGCTCAAGTGTGGGGTACGTCCACCTCGCCTCGCTCTCCCGATGCACGTTATAAGGTCGAGCTAACATTTTTATTGTCGTCGTGTCTTCTGTGCTAGGACGCAACATTTTGGGAGAGCACTACGCTTCGACGAACGACCCACTGCGTTTCCTTCACAGCCATTCAGTGCCAGAGCTTTTCCAGCGCATGAAGCGCATAGTGCGCGAGGATCTGAGCACTCGCAACAAGCGCCGCATCGCAGCTTTAAACGCCAAGGAGAGGGAGCGACAAAAAGAACTACAACGACAAGGCATCCTCTCCCCAGAGCAGCAGCTCGAAGCAAAGTTCGACCGACTGCTCAATGCAAGCGCTGCAGCGTCGTAACGAATGGTTTCTGTGGACGGACGAGCGACTTTTGGTACGGGTCTTGAAGCGACGCGATCCCGGATACTCTCGCTTGTCACCGCAAAGTTTGCTCTGTAGTGCCATGGCAAGTGGAGGATGGCAATACCCTGCAAACATGCACAAGCGTCGAAGACTACTATCTGGCTGCTATAGACTCGATAGCAGGCGTTCGTTCGATGATGTGACTCGCGTTCAATCGCAGCAAATGCCCAGGTATCGTTTCCAACGTACCATGAAGTTTTTGTTGCTATTGCTCGCAGTTTTTGCTGCGCCAATACTTGCAGCTACAAGTGCTTCATCGATCGACTATGGATCTTTGACATGGAGCGAGTGGAGCGAAATCTACACGCGTTTTGCTACAGATGCTAGTGCACTTCGCAGAATATACAGCACGGGGCCACGGGTGCGAGCAAAGATAATGGTATCGACACTGATCTCGATAGGTGAATTGGAAGCCGGGGAAGCCATTTTTCGCGAACAGATCAGGGGTATTGTACAAGTTGAGACTATTGATCGAGTGCAGCTGGAATATCTACAGACCGATGTGCCCTGGGAAGATGATCAAGGAACGTATTACGTGGCGTTGGGAATTTCCGCTCTTCCTCCACCACTTGGAAGCAGCGGAAATCCGTACGCTTCAACGGATTCAGCATTGATGCTGCCAACTATTGAGGTTGAACGTGAACGGATTGTCGAGAAAGTGAGGTATGGGAACATTTTGGCGTCGGGAAACGTGACTATCGACAGCCTTTCGCTTTTTGTCGACCAAATGAGTTTGGTTGACATTGCGTTGGATGGAGAAGCATTCGCGCAGGTTTACTTGAAGCCGTGGGTCGGTGTTCAGCTCGCAATTGCTTCGACAACTTCTGAGACTACAGGCGTCAGCACCAGTGACGGAGATCACTACACGACCGGCCGCAATGCATTTCAAGACCTACGCTTGCGCTTTCTGTTGGCCCGTCGGCTGCGCTCGGTACAAGTCGGAGTCTCGGACATCATAATACATTCGCCGGTGGCTTTGCTGCCGTTTGATACCTTTCACGCGGATGCTGGTGTCCTAGAGATTGAAATTCACGTGCACGACATCCAATATGCTGGTGTAGTCGAATCAATTCTAATAGATGATAGCAGCATACCCAGCACGACTGCAAGTAACAACCTTGCAGCTGCATTCAATGAGATAGAATCGCAGTGGCAGCTTATAGCGATGGATGTTGACACAGCAGCTGGAGAATTGTTTTCTCCAGCAATTGGATCAAGCACGTCGCTAGCTACTGGCAATGGCGATTCTGGTTTCGTGAGTGAGCTGACGTTTGAGATGCGAAATATTTCCATGGCGCAGTTGGAACGAACGAAGTGGTCTGTTCTCGACTTTATACGAATAGAAGCAGCTCAAATCACTTCCGGACGCGTAAAGTTTGGCCGCATTGTGTTTCCTTCATCTTCGTACGCGCTGTCAAACCTTGACATCCACAATGACGGTAGTGATGCTGACTCGATATTCGATCCTATCAACGCCATCAACTGGACGTTAAACTTTCAAGTCGAGAGCGAGGACTCGGACAGCGCAGTTCTTGCTAGTCATATCACTGACACGCAGACTTTTGTCGAATTAGGATTCCAACATGCATTGGGCTTCACGGCAGATAGCTCAAATTCAAGAAGCACAACGTTCAAAGGAGCAATTGATTGGATCGATCCAGGGTGGAGTGATGCAGATTCGGCGGAGCCGTTCGTATCGTTCACGCTCACAATTCAACTCGAGCCGCTTGGTGCTTCTGGAATCATCTTGGAATCACCCAACTTTTTTCAACTTCACTACGTCCGTTGTGCCTTGGTGCTATTGCTGCAGCAAGTTGCAATTGTGGATAACCAAGTCGATCTCATCTCGGCAAACGCTGTAGATCTGCCGACAGTAAAACTGGATAAGACCGGGCACACGTGGCACCGGTTACTATTTTTCAAGTATCAAGCAACCATTTCTGATGAAAGCCAACGTCGTGGCATCCGCTCTGTCATTTTCTCGCACAGATTAGCGGCCACAATTTCACACTACTCAGGTGGCACGTTGGAGCTAGTCGAGCGAGAAATCGATCTGCATGCTGATGGATCGCCAATTTGGCCAAAATATTTGCCTGGTCTTCTCGTCGCCGCATCAACAGCTAACAGCACCAGTGATGGCTTTATTACTTCGTCAGCATCGCAACTGGGGCACCAGGAAAGCTTCACCTATGATTTCAGCGACCCTCAACCGAATTTGGCGTCGGGTATATTGGCAGATGCTTCGGGCTTGTGTCCGTCAACGGCATCTACCAGTACCTCCGGGCTGTGTATCAAACTTCATTTCACGGGTAGTTTCCAGGTGGCTCCGATATTTCTTCGTACGCTGCACAGTCTTCGCCCTATTGAATCTTCCACGATCAGTCTTCCGCCTCAACATACTGCGTTGGACGCTGCCGATTCAAGTACCAGTTACCCAGCCCCTTGGGTTCTGGTAGGGGAGCAGACTGTTGATGAAAAAACTTCGTGGGCGCTCCAGGTCGGCGCATCCCCAGATGCCAAGACGTACAGCATTCGTCTCACCTTTGCCGCAGTAGATACCATGCAAGATTTGAGCGCCACAACTCCCTTTACGCTCGATTTGGAATTTAATGCCGAGGATGTAGCAGCATCACCCGTTGTGCGACGTCGGCAGTTTGGCGATCTAGCGGTGGTGTCGACCATTGGCCAGCCCGCGCCAGCATTTATCACCGCTGAGCGCCCAGAGCTGGTGGGAGACGGAACTCAGACTAGTGTTCATATAACGATGACCTTGCAGGAGCCACGCCTGGGAGGGTTGTACTCAGTGTCGCTGCTGAATGATGTAGCACCATCTTGCACCGACTGCACAACGGCTATGACGGACTGCAACTCCATCCTTGAGTGCCGAGCATTTTCGGCCTGCGCCAGCGTTCTCCTCGATGCCGATTTGACTCTGATTTCAACGATGCTGCAGAATGACGCAACGGTCACAAGTGTCGATGCTTCATGGCTGTTGAGAGACTGTTTGAGTCCTTCCGATGGGACTGTGTGGTCGAATACCATGCGCGAGATGCTTGTCACGAGCTACACGTGTCTGTTGGGAAACCACTGCCCTCTGGCATATAGTGACTCAGTGAGCAGACAACTGGTGTTGGATTACCAGCACGGGGAACAGGTCCTAACGTTTGAGCTTGCCAGTGGGTTCGCCAGTCTGAGCTTCATGTTGGACACGGACGAGGACGACTCGACCACGTACGAGTTCGTCGAGGACTTTTCTGCCAATGTAACCGCCGTGACGACGCAACTGGACGCGATGCTGACCGAGATGTATCGCGCTGCACTGTCAAACGTGGCGACCGTGGAGTCAATACTAACCACATTGGAGGACCCGGTTACTGGTGCAGTGACCGCGCACTTGACCATAACGTACCTGTTCCTGGGGCGGCTTCCACTGCCGTTTGTCCATATCACGAAGAGTGGCAGCACCGACGCTACCGTGGAGACCACCGTGCCGAACGAGACACTGCATCTGCGCGCCATCCCGATAAATCCATAACAAGTTGCCCATGTTGAAGCTGCAGTGTGTTCCGCACACCAATGTAGTGTGCACCACTCTACGACAATTTGGTTGGCCAGTAGTCCGCGTAGCCGTCCAGCCAATCATAGCGATTGCCGCTGCGATCTACCTCGTCTTTGCACCTTACAACCTCCCATATGCCGAACTACGAGCATATAACAACCAAGTCAGAATCTATAGACAAGCTCAGGGACAATTATCACTCGCGGCGCTTTTGGTGGCTATCGCCCAAGTCTCACTTTCTGCTGACTGCTCTGCTTGGAACATCGTTTCGAGGTACGCTGCGCCGCTGCCTCCAATTAGAGCTAAATCTCTCAAGATGACGCAATGCTTACCTCTTATTTTCGTTCGGTGACGCTAGCATCTGAGCATCCAGGAGGGAAGAATGCAGCTCTTCGTGGAGACCCTGTCGGGCTCCCCGCTCACGCTTAGCGTGGCGGCGGACGCCTCGGTTGCGTCGGTCATGCAGGCCGTGGAGGACGTGGAGTACATCCAGAACTTCCGCCTGGTCTGCGCCGGCAAGCAGCTGTCGAGCGGCTCGCTCGCTGACTACGCGGTCGGCGAGTGCGACACGCTCAAGATGCTGCTGTCTGTGAACGGCGGCATGCGCGCCAAGTGGCGCAAGAAACGCATGCGTCGTCTTCGTCGCAAGCGCCGAAAAATGCGCCAGCGCGCCAGATAAGCGTCTTGCCACAGACTGTCGTTGACCCGAAGGGAAATCGATAGGAATGAGGCCTTATGATGCTTAAACGGATGGTCCGTGCAACCGAACAGCAACAGCAGCAATTTTCTTCGGGGTCCGTCCCTTCAAGACGACGCAGGCCGACCAGGAATGTTGACGTGGTTTTCTCGTAGCTGGGTTAATTGAATTGGAAGAATTGTGCATCTGTTGGGATGGATGAAGAGGAATATTGCGTCGAATTATTTCGTTTCTTGTGACAATTGGTATGTTTGAGGCTGGATGCAGAACTTGTCAATGGACTTGGTAGGATACTTTTTGTAAACTTGTCTATTGTTGATGTAGAAGTTGGATGTTGTTTGATGGTATCCTTCGTCTGCCATAATTTAGAGGCAATCTCAAGGCGTGCCTTAATACTTTACGTTCGGGTCGTAGTTGAGTGCCCATGCGGCGAAGGCGGAGGCCGAAGCGGACACTCGTCGGAAGAGAGTTTGCGGCCGCTCCGTGACAGAATACACTCGGCTCCTGCTTGGTGACGGTTGGTCCGTGAAATCGGAGCGTGGAGGACGAGCACCACGCTCGAGGTCACTCGGATACTCATCCTCGTCGTCGTCATTGTAGTCGTCCTCGACACACCCAGACGCCATCTCATCAAGGTTGACTGTGTCCTTGCCGTTGTTGTCATGCGTTTCCGGCATTAGGATCACCAGGTCCTCACTTCGTGGCGTGGTCGGTCTGTTGCGCGTCGACAGCAACGGCCTCTTCTTCGAGTCTTCTTGGCTTGCCCGGCTGGTCGATAGAGGTGCAGCACCAGAGATAGCAGACATCGAACCTTGACGCGAGAGCACAGAAGACAGCATCGGAGTAGCGGGAGTGTTCGGCTCCAGTGTTGCGTCAACACTCTCGATCTTGTAATCGTTCAAGACTCGGAAGGCTCGCTTGCGCTGCAGCTTTTCTTCCTCGCGGCGCTCGAGACGCTGTGCTGGAGTGTCAAACACCCACATGGTCTCTCCGTCGCTGCTACGAGAACCACTGCTTCCCACTTGCGTCTTAGACCTGGATCCTTCGTGTTCGCTGTCGCTGTGCCCACCCTCTTCAGGAATTTGCTCGAGACCAGTGTCCTTGGACTTGGATTTGGTTTTGGTTTTGCTCTTGCGCTTGCCGTGATGACGAAGCTTCTGCACCGAGTGAGTGAGCGCATGGAAGACCTCCGAAATGTTCGAATCGTAGTGCTTCTCAAACGTGTCCAACTTGATCTTGTTGTTGAGCTCCAGAATCTTCTTCTCACGGAGACTGCAGACGTGGATATCAATGTCCGAATCGCGGTTGCGGGTGTCCGTGCTGCTAGTCATGCTGTCTGCATCTGAGGACTTGCGATGCGTCGCAACATCGTCATCACCTCCGACGTGTTTTCCAGATTCAGGTTGGTCCGATGTGCCACGGAACGACAAGAAGCTTGTCAAGCTGCGACGAACGCGGTCGTTCCGCATGGCATCGAGACGTTTCTTCTCCTGATACGCACGGAGCTTCTCGATCTTCTCCATGTGCATCTCTGCTCGCTCTACGAGAACCTCCCAACGCTCCCGAAGCTGTTCAGATGTGTAGAGCTCGAACTGTTGGTCATAATGGTGCTGCTTGGCCATTAGATCGTCCATCAACCGAATGAGTTCCCACTTGGGCCCGACGCGCTCGACGGCGAGCACCAGCAATTCATCGTTGAAGCAGTCGCAGTGCTTGATCCGCTCCGTGCAATACGGACACAAGTCCTTCCAGCCCCACGTCTTGATGATCACGTACCACAACAAATCCTGAACAAGCCCCATCAGGGACATCCGCATTACTGCAGCCAGCAAACCGAACCACATGAACTTCTTGAGGAACAAACAACTGCGGAACGCCCAGATGTAGAAGATCGGTGCCTGAGCCAGCGTTAGCAGCAGCACGACGAGAAACTGCAACAGGAAAGCCAACCGAAAAGAGAAGCCCTTGAGGTCACCGCCAGCAGATGTTGCTCTGAAGTACTTGCGCCGTTGCCGGAAAATGAGCTTGAAGAGCTCCTTGAACACAGCTTTGCCTGCCGATGGAAGGATGGAGATCAGGATCGCATACAGCACCACAGAGGTGAAGATCGTGATGTCTGCACCCCAGGAGTCTCGCAGCATCACGATGATAAATAGCACGTAAAACGTGATGTAGAGAGAACACACGACAATCAATGCCCGCTCGCCACGTGAGAGTCGTTCATTCCGGTATGGGCAAAAAATCCATGTGAAGTAGTTTTCGTGACGCCACCACGTGTAGAACGGCTCAAACGGGCGGCGGAACTTCTTCCAGCAGCATGGTCCACACAACTTCGTTTTGGGTACTTTTCGGTCCCATGGCATTGGCTGCCAGTAGTCCACCTCGTTTTCGGGCACGTTCAACTCACGCGAGTAAATGCGTTCCAAGTTCTTCTGCCAACTCTCGCAATGAATCACCATTTGGAAGACACGAAGTCCAAACAGTGTGATAATCAGGTACGGCAAAAACAGCAGCAAATAACTCCCACCGAGCCAACCAGACGAGCTGCACGCGACCGGCATCGGGTTCACCGACACGTAGCTGACGTTGAAGTGTTCCCATGTAGCTTTCTTCGCCATTTTCTTCTTCTGATCCAGGTTGTAGATTTTTTCGCTGGAGTACACACTTGTAGGCAGTTGTCCAGTTTGGCAGTAGTCTGCGGTTGGATTCCGTTCGAGGTAGCATGGCTGCATGACAAAGTACATGGTTTCCTTGATGGTGTTGTCGATGTACGTGTGCGGTAAGTACGCATACGTGGTACGTAACGTGGAGCCCGCCTCGATGTACTTGAAGGGCTCACCATCAATGTAGTGTTCGAACTCGTACTCGTTTAACAGAAGAGCATTGAAGTACGACGAACTGGAGTTCGCGCTGGAGTTCAATGCGTCGGGGTTGGGCGTTTCAATGGTGTACGTGAGGTGAAAGTCAACTTCCTCCAGGAAGTGGAGGTACGTATAGTCTTCCGTGATCTGGACCTCCTGGGCCGTGAAGGCGTCTAGGTGCAACACCTCGTTGAGCTGTAACGAAGAAAGAGAGATCCCCAACCATAGAAGCACCCCGACGCCAACGAGGAGCCATATCCAGAACTGCACACAGCCTCGACGCTTGCTGTACCGTGTGCCCAAGAATCCTGTCCAGAAATGCTCGTGTTCATGCACCACAGGTCGCTCTTGAATGTAGGACGCGCGGTGGTCGTAGCTTTCGTCGTGGTCTTCATCGTTGTCGTCCTGGTCAACATAACTGTCTCGAGGTTTGCGATCTACCCCAAGAGGGGTCATGGTCGGGTTGAGCTGGATGTTGGGTTCGTGTCCTATGGACTTGGAGTAAGCAATGTACGCCTCCAGCAGCTCGGTGTTGATCACCTCGTCGTCCATATCAGCGTCGCCGTCACTGCTCTCCTCCTCCGACGAGCTGACATCCTCGACATCATGTGCATCTGCCGACCCTGAACGCCGCAATTGCGCAGTGCCTCTGTTACTCTTCACCCTGCTATTCTTCCTCAACGACCTCTTTCGGAACGTGTCGAATTGCACAGGTTGGTGCGTGTTGGCCAAGTGCACCAGTTCCTCAAACAAAGCTCGATTCTTCCTGCGTCTCTCTCGCTCTTCCGGTGTTTCGTCCTCTCTATTGGGTGAGTCGAGCGGTAGTGACAAGTGCTTCCTCAGACTTCTCTTCTGCTGCTGCTGCAGTTCCTCGTCCTCGTCCTCCTCTGCACCTGTCAATAGCGCCGATTCGGACGCCGTCCGCGGTCTAAAAACCCGTCTCAGGAGCCCGTCTCCATTGGAGCTGGTGCCTCTGCGTCTCCGTCGTCGCCGATTGTCTTGATCACTGCTCATTGTGCTGCCAATGCTGCGCTGACTCACGGGCGGCTCCGGACCCTCGTCGGTCTCCGCAATGGGCTCCGTGGCTGTGGAAACGGGTCCGAAGAAGGCACTGGCGATTGCGCGGCGGTTCATCTCGCGCGTGCTGCTGTTGTAGCTGCTGACGCTTGGGTTGCTGCGCGCGCTCCACATGTCGTCGCACTCGGAGCTTTGCGGGGCGTCCACAGCGTGCTGGAAGGCGGAGGACGGCTCGTTCGATGTGGAAGACGCCGGCGCAGGCCGCGCCGAGGCCGCCGCTGCATTCGCGGCAGCGATTGCGTCCGCGGACGGCGGGGGCCGTGCGCGCTCTGCCATAGGCTCTGAGAGTGACGGCCAATGCGCTCGCCCCGGGTAATATTGGAAAGTGAAGTTTAGCGGAGTGCGTAATCGAGGCAAGTACCGTTGTTTAGGGGTCGCAGACTCTGCCGCCTTGTCGCTCTTTTTGATTTGGTTTCAGTAAGAAACAGACATAGAAAGAGTGGATATATTAATATTACAGTATCGTCTCAAACGCGCCAATCAGATCCATTTCGGAATCCCACGATTACGACCGGCCAAATCAGCGCTGGCAATAAACGGGTAATAACGGGTCAATTGACATTTTATACGATCGGAGGTGTTTAAACACTTGTTCAGCCGTCATCATTTGACTGTTTACTGAAACCAAGTCAACTTTTTACGCGTAATTTCGAGTCTGACTTCGTAAAACCGTTTTAATAACACTGTCTAAACTGTACAAACATTCCAAAAGGTTTAAACGTTTATAATCGTACTGTCATTACCAGCACAGACCCAAATGTCTTGGCGTTTGTATTCATCGTCGATTACGGCAATGTGCTTCCGGCAGCGCCTGCTGTTGGTGAACAATTGCTTTTCTGCACCAGCACGAACTCCTTGTGGCTGACGGTGGTCACCACCGTGTTGCTTGGTTTCCTTGCTGTCAGCCATTGCTACCGGACAGGGTATGCACAGCCTCGTTGATTGCGAACGCAGTTTTGGATGACGAAAGTGTGGGTAACTTTTTCACGGGGGCCGGATTATGCCTTGCATGCGACAAGGAGTTATGACCCGCTTGAGAAGACTTGCAGTGCTCAACGATACTTCCCCGCGCGGCGCGTTGCTCGGCCTATTGCTCGGCGCCGCCGCCCTCTTCGATCCCGGACGCGTTGCCAATCTCGCTCGCTCAGCATGCGCTTTTTCACCAATCGTCCAAAGGCCTTCGCTGATGTTTTACAGTCGCGAAAACTGAATTTTGTTGAATTGTTGCCTTTCGTTCGAGTCCTCCCTCGGCAGAGCAAACCTGCAGCTGGGGGACGGATACATGACCGGATACATTTGCCTGAGATCCAAGGATACATCGAGTGCAGCGACGCGGCAAGCAGCTCTAGTTTGAGCTGAAGGAAGCTCCTTCTTAAGTCTCCTATGCCGTTCTGCTTCCATCCTGGAGCCTCCGTGCGAGCGTGCTCAGTTCCAGGGTATCATCAACGCAAGTGTCTCCGACGCGGGATATATCTGCAACGGAGCGTTCGTGCGCGCACGACATCGCTTCGTAGCTCCACCACACTTCATTCAATGCGGTAAGGCGACATACACTTGAGGTGCCCATTTCGTGCAGCGAGGACGCAGAAACGGTGTATCGCCGGGTGACGATCGAGATGGTGGTGCTGCGCCAACGAGGTTCGTATCCCCAACCAAGCAGGGGCATGAGTCCACGCGCTGACAAGAAATGTGTATTTAATTTGGAATAGACGGCTTTCTTTGCAGAAATAAATTAATATTTGACTTTTGGGTCGTAGTCCAGAGCCCATGCAGCAAAAGCTGGAGCCGACGACGATACGCGTCGCAGCAGGTTCTGCGGCTTCTCCGTCACTGTGTAAGCACAATTGGTACTGGGTATTGCAGCCGAGGACACGTTGTCGGAAATCAGCTTAAACAACTCTTAGAATATTTTTATTTTATTTTTTGCGGTTAAAGCCGATTGCGCTCGGGGCGAGCTCTGCATCAAACCCCGCTGACCGGGCCCACGGGGTACTCGGCGGCTACGGCTAACTCTTTGAATACAGCTTTGCCAGCGGAAGCGAGAATAGATGTCACGATGGCGTCCATTACCACCGACGTGAAGATCGTCATGTCTGCTCCCTAGTAGGGAGGAGTCCCTACGGATCACGCACCAGCACGACGATGAAAGCACGTAGAAGGTCACGTGCTGCGAGCAGAGCGCGTTCACCTCTCGATAACCTCTCATTTCTGCATGGGCAAAAAAACACGTGAGGTAGTTCTCATGGCGCCATCATGTGTAGCTCGAATGGCCAACGGAATTTCTTCGAGCAGCATGGCCCGCTTCGGTACTTAGCCATCCCATGGCATCGGGTGCCAATAGTTCACCTCATTCTCGGGCACGTCCATTTCACAAGCGTAATCGATGTTCTTCTGGAAACCCTCGCAGTGATAGAGCTTCCAGAAGAACATCGATTACGCCCGTGGATTGAAAAATCTGAAAAGCGCGTAGCCCGAACAGTGCGAGAAGTACATACAGCAAGAAGAGCAACATATATGCGCCGGTCAACCTGAAAGGTAAGCTTATGAATATTTGTCGAACACTTTCTGTGTGAAATAGATTTGATACGGATTTGTATACCTATCTACGGAAATGCAGCTCTCGGATCGTTGTCCACGCAGCAAACGTCGAGGCGGATGTGGGCTTAGCTATAATGCAGGCTTGGAAAAGTTTAGCGCTCATATTATGATCCTCTTTCGGCGATTAGCTTAGGGGTTATCGCCAGAGCTTGATAACCCATCAGAGTCGATGTGACCACCTAATCCTTATCATTCCAATCTTATGCGTCCAGGCATTCTTGATTATTGATAATTAATAATCTCATAATTATGGACCGTGTAGGAAGTAGGTCGACGTACCAGTCTGCGTGTATGGAGGAGGGGTGAAGACAGTGACTAAGGCAGTTGTTGGAGCAAGAATTCACTCCAATCCAAGCAGCATCAACTGATGTCCTCGGTGATGTAGTGGATATTGCTTCCATGCAAAGCGTACCCATCCAAACCGCGTGTGCTGTTCACGCCGTGGGAATTGTCGCATCGCTACTCGCATCATACGGCGGTGCACCGCCGCAAACATCCATCGCTGGGGGCCATTATTAAACGGAAGTGCCATGCTGCCATAAAGCTTTTCACTGCTGCGGCAGCGGAGCTCGTCCTTTATAATATAGCAGAGCCCGCTTGAGCTGTGCGACCTGCACCTTGTCGCTTCAATTAATTCGGCGCATAATCATTTTTAATGTCCTACTATTGGCTAAAAATAAAACGATGTATCTCATTGGCTGATACGTTCTTCGTTTACCTCACCAACTAATCTATCAGGGCAGTAATGCACCACTCGCAGTCAGTCGTCATTTCCAATCGTGCACGTCATGGCGACGTCTCCGCCGCGATTCCTCGGGGCTGACGGGTTTGACGAGCTGCCAGCGAGTCAGCGCAGTCTCGGGGGCGCCCCAACTAGCGATCGAGTCAGTCGACGACGCAGAAGACGCCGAGACACGAGCGCCGAGCCGGAGACGCTCTCTAGCGGCGAGTTCCGACGCCGAGCTGCCTCGGAATCGGTCGCCCCGGACTCAGACAATGGGAAGGACCCGCGGTCGAAAGAGAACTGCGCGCTGTTCGCAGACTTGACGCGTCTGGCCGACAAGAACGAGCCCGTGACGTTCGACACATTCCGCCAGAGCTCGACGCGACGCAACAGCCGAGTCAGAAGCAACAGTGACGTCGTGGTAGATGTCGGGGGCTTGGATGAAGAAAAAGAGGCTGTGGGGGCCAGTGGTGATGAAGAGGGAAGTGAGGAGGCCCTGGACACGGAGCTGCTGGAAGCCTACCTTGCTTACTGCAAGTCTATCGGCCACGAACCTAACATTAAGATTACTATGAAGGGCGTCTCAGCTGATACAGAGGAAGCAGCACAAGGTGGAACAAGTAGCGACGCAGCAGCGTTTGTTGCTGGGCGAGCAGCTCTTCCGGAACACAACCACTTTTGGACGGATTTTATAGGGACCAGGTACAGCAAGCGAAGAGGTTGCGTGCAGTTCTGGACGTGGCTACTTATTGGCGTGGGCATCGTGCTCTGGTTGGGTATCTCCCTCTCGTCGTTGCATCTCAACGAGGTGCTACACTTGGACGCCTTCACTGTGCAGAACGTACAGGTCACGCAGGACTACACGTACCTGCATTTCCTGGAGGAGGTTGACTTCCACCTCACGTACACGATCCAGACGCCAAGTCCAGGTACTAACGCGAACTCAAACTCTTCGTATTTTAACGCGCTGTTGCTCAATGAGTACGAGTACGAACACTATGTGGAAGGTGAACCTTTCGAGTACGTGGAAGAGGGATCGACGCTGCGGACAACGTACGCTTATTTACCGCGCACTTACATCGACAACACCATCAAGGAGGAAATGTACTTTGTCATACAGCCATGTTACCTCGAGCGGGACCCCACAGGCGACTATTGCCAGACCTCGCAACTGCCATCGAGTGTGAACTCCGACGAAAAAATCTATGACCTGGACAAAGAGGATACGATGAGCGAGAAAGCCGTGTGGCAGCACTTCAACGTGACGTATATTTCGGTGAACCCGATGCCAGTCGCCTGTAGCTCATCTGGAATAGTTGGTGGCGCATATCTGCTGCTCTTCCTGCCGTATCTATTGATCACACTTTTCGGGCTACGCATTTTTCAAATGATTCGTCACTGCGAGAGCTTCCAGAAGAACATCGAGCGCATTTATGCTCGTGAACTGGATGTGCCCGAGAATGAGGTGGACTACTGGCAGCCCATGCCATGGGATCGCAAGGTGCCCAAGACCAGGTTGTGTGGACCATGCTGCTGGAAGAAGTGCCGTCGGCCATTCGAGCCGTTCTACACATGGTGGCGCCACGAAAACTACTTCACATGGGTCTTTTGCCCGTACCGGAATGAACGACTCTCACGTGGCGAGCGGGCATTGATCGTCGTGTGTTCTCTCTACATCACGTTTTACGTGCTGTTCATCATTGTTATGCTGCGCGATTCGTGGGGAGCAGATATCACGATTTTCACGTCAGTGGTGCTGTACGCTATCTTAGTGTCTATCTTGCCGTCCGCCGGCAAGGCGATTTTCAAGGAGCTATTCAAGCTCATTTTTCGACAGCGACGAAAGTACTTTCGCGCGAAGGCCGCTGGTGGCGATCTCAGCGGGTTTTCTTTCCGGCTGGCGTTCATTTTGCAGGTGTTCGTGGTTGTGCTGCTCACCTTGGCGCAGGCACCGATTTTCTACATTTGGGCGTACCGTAGTTGCCTGTTCCTCAAGCAATTTATTTACTACGGTGCGCTGGCAGCGATCGCGCGGATGTCCCTTATGGGGCTTGTTCAAGATTTCGGATGGTACCTCATTATCAAGACGTGGGGTTGGAAGGACCTGTGCCCTTACTGCACAGAGCGCATCAAACACTGCGATTGTTTCAACGACGAAGTGTTGGTGCTAGCAGTTCAACACATCGGACCGAAGTGGGAGCTTATTCGTGTTCTTGATGGGCTGCTTGCGAAGCAAAACCACTACGCAGCACAGTTTGAGCTCTATACGGCCGAGCAATTACGCGAACGCTGGGATGTCATTGTAGAACGTGCCGAGAAACACATGGAGGAGGTCGAGAAGCTTCGTGCTTACCAGGAGAAGAAGCGTCAAGATGCGCTGCGCCACGACCGCATTCGCCGCAGTTTCACAAGCTTCATTTCATTCCATGGCACTACCCAAGCAGTTCATCCGAACGTTGAGAATGGCACAAGTGGTGACGGTGATACTACGAAAGATCGTAAGCTCTCCGATGTCGACAGCACGAGTGATCATGCAGAGGACTCAGCCGATGAGTTGCACATGTGCAACCTTCGCGAGAAGAAAATCCTGGCACTGAACAGCAAGATTAAGCTGGACGAGTTCGAGAAGCACTACGACTCCAACATCTCGGATGTCTTCCACGCACTCGCTCGCTCCGTCACGAAGCGTCGACAGCATGACAAGCACAGTGAGCACGACCACACCGAGCATGAAGACAATCAAGTCGAACATAGATCCACTCTCACTACTCGCCAAAGCAGCAGCGACTCGAGCAGTAGCGACGGCGAGACCATGTGGGTGTTTGACACTCCTGCACAGCGACTGGAACGCCGCGAAGAGGAGAGGCTGCAGCGCAAGCGGGCGTTCCGTGTGCTAAAGGACTACAACATCGAGAGCGTGGCTTCCTCATCCGAACCATCCATTCCTGCTGCTTCAACGCTGTCACCTTCTGGTCCTTCGCATCTTCCAACGCGTCAACTAGGACGGAAGGAGTCGAGGCGAGTGCCGCTGCTCTCGACGCGCACCAAGCCAGCCACGCCTCGGGAGGAAGACCTGGTGATCCTCATGCCACAGACGCACGGCAAGAACGACAAGAGCAAGGACAACCTCGATGCGGTGGCGAACGTGAGGGTGGAGGATGACTACGATGATGAAGAAGACAGCGACTTCCCGAGCGACCTAGAGCGCGGCCAGTCTCGCTCTGTTTCATCGTCGCAAGCAGCGGCTGGTGCCAACCGGGTATACGCCGTCACGCAGCGACCCAACACGCTTTTCCGACGAATGTCTACCTCTGCGTCAGCAATTGCAGGGTGGGCACTTGCCTACGACCCCCAGGCCGCCAAGGATCTGTAAATAAGCATTCAAGTGCTCGCTGACGTGCGTTGCGGAGACCAAAAAGCAAGCACCCTCTCAAATCCGTTACAGTACGTCACTCATCATCACGTGTAATCACCATCATTCCTATCCCTATTCATTTAACGAAATCAGCCAATCGCAGTTCGCCTGACACGTGCAGTTCCATTAAATACGTAATTAAAACGTATACTACACACCGATCTCTGTAGATTACGCCGGTGCTCCCCTGTGGCTCACAGAAGAAGCCGCTCGAAGCATCACTTGACACTCAATGATGCAGGCGCTGCGCTCCACCCTGACGAACTCCACGCGCGGCTTGCGCATGCGCGCGCATGCGGCCTCGTCCACGCGCTGCTTCGCCACGGACAAGCGCTACACGCCCGTGAATGAGGTGCCCGCCAGTGTGCTGCAGAATATCAACTCGGAGACGATCTTCTCGCCAGGCTTTGCTGTGCGCGGCGAGCACGCGCCCGTCACGGGCGCCAAGCCCGCGTACCTGGATGTGCAGGCCACGTCGCCCACGGACCCGCGCGTGCTGGATGCCATGCTGCCCTACATGACGTACGCGTATGGCAACCCGCACTCGACGACGCACGAGTTTGGCTGGGACGCCGACAAGGCCGTCGAGCACGGGCGCGAGAGCGTGGCACAGCTCATCGGCGCCAACGCCAAGGAGATCATCTTCACGTCGGGTGCCACCGAGAGCAATAACGCCATCTTGAAGGGCATTGCGCACTTCACCAAGGCCAAGAAGAAGCACATTATCACGACGCAGATCGAGCACAAGTGCGTGCTGGACTCGTGCCGCGTGCTCGAGACCGAGGGTTTCGACGTCACGTACCTGCCCGTGGGCACGAACGGACTCGTGGATCTGGAGCAGCTCAAGCAAGCCATCCGCCCGGACACGGCGCTCGTGTCCATCATCGCCGTGCACAATGAGATCGGCGTGTTGCAGCCGCTCAAGGAGATCGGCCGCATCTGCCGCGAGCACAAGGTCTTCTTCCACACGGACGCAGCGCAGATGCTGGGCAAGCTCCCGATTGACGTCAACGAGATGAACATCGACGTCATGTCCATGTCGGGCCACAAGGTCTACGGTCCCAAGGGCATCGGAGCCATGTACGTGCGTCGTCGCCCGCGCGTCCGTCTCGAGCCCATTATTTCCGGCGGCGGCCAGGAGCGCGGCCTGCGCAGTGGCACACTGGCGGCACCGCTCGTCGTGGGCTTCGGCAAGGCCTGCGAGATCGCCGTGCAGGAGATGGAGAACGACCACCGATGGGTGAGCTACCTCTCGGACAAGCTCTACCACGGCATCACGGACCGCATCGAGCACGTCGTGCTGAACGGCGACCTGGAGCAGCGCTACCCGGGCAACCTGAACCTGTCGTTCGCGTACGTGGAGGGCGAGAGTCTGCTCATGGCGCTCAAGAACATTGCCGTGTCCTCGGGCAGCGCGTGTACGAGCGCGTCGCTGGAGCCGTCCTACGTGCTGCGCGCCATCGGCGTGGGCGAGGATCTGGCGCACACGTCCATTCGCTTTGGCATCGGCCGCTTCACGACCGAAGAGGAGATCGACTACGCCGTGGACCTGTGCGTGAAGCACGTGACGCGTCTGCGCGAGATGAGCCCGTTGTGGGAAATGGTGCAGGAGGGCATTGACCCGAACACGATCCAGTGGAGCCAGGACGCGCACTAAGAGGGCAGAGCGAGGTGATGGCAGCGGAGAACGAACCGGCAACGAGAAGGACGGATACAGCGATCTAATAACGTTTTGCTAGTTGTCTCGCGTTGCAGTGTTGCTTGCTGTAGCCATCTCTTGTACAGTCGTCAAGACTGTCACATGCAAAAAAGGCAATCGATTTTCTCATGACGACAACCGCCTGCCTCGCCGAAAGCTTGCCATGCCGCTGGTCAACTGAGCTCTAAGGTGAGTAGCTGCTGCTGCACGCGCAATATGCTCGCTCTCTTGGTGTTGCGAGCAGCGGAGAAGCGTTACTGCTCGGCGGCGGCGCCAACGCCCGCCACAAGCAGCTTGCCGCACGAGCCCTAGTCTTGCTAGCCGTCTTGAAGTCGCGGGGAGTTCACTTTAGCGCCCGCGGAGCAGAGCAAGCAACGTCGAGCAAAGCGAGGTGAGCGCTGTCGATCGATCAGCGAGACCATGCAAAATGAGAATCACGAGCGAACGACGCATTTCTTTTATTGAAGTTGCCTCTGCGTGTTTTTGCCGAGTGAGACAGATACTTTGTATGGGCTCACTATGGCCCACTCACCACGACCTCGAATCAGCGAACTCAGGAACTCAGGCCACGTTGCTGCTGCGCAGCTCATGGTGTCGGAGACTGCGTCCTGTACATGCATTACATGTAGTTGCGCGGCCAGCGTGGCTATCGCGGTGGTCAGCGCTGGTGTCGGTGTATCTGCATACAACAACCAAATCTAATCTGACCAGGAATCCGGGCAAATAATGGGTGGCGTTTGACTTGCTTTTTGTAAGTCTTCCACCCATCCCTTCGGTGACAGACGGTGGGATGGTCCGGCGCGCGGATTGGCTCGCGCCGCTTCAGCTGGTGATGAGGCAGTCCGCGCTCCATGACGCGCTTGCAGCAAGTTGCTGCTGCCACGCTTGCCTCTACGGTGATCGGCAGCCGTGCCATGCTTTCGCCGCCGTCGCCGCCGCCGCACGCTCCTCTCGACTCCGCTTTGCTACCGGTATATTGCTGGGCTAGCGGAACGCGCTCTCTCGGTGCTGCTGAGGATAAGAAACGCGTAGAGAAGCCTCTGGCGCCGTTGAAAACTCAGGCCGCGACCCCTCGAGGGTTCGCGTTTCATCAACCATGCAAAATCGACAACGGGGAGAAGCGAAAAAAGCGGGCAGTCCCCGCCTGCGCCGCCGTCGGCGCCATGGAGGATCGCCGCCGCCACTTGCTAGTCAAATGCGGGCATGTGGTTGCACTGCGCCACGAGAATCCACGCGCCGCCGGCTTCGGCTCTTCCGACCTGCTGCTGCAACCGGACAACACGCTAGGTCACTCTTCACGCAGCCGTTACCTTTCGCAGAAGTAGTGCAGTAATCGATACAAAAAGCAAGTCACGCGCCGTTGGAAATCTATTCTCGCCGGCGTTAAATTCCCTCTCGCACTGGCTTTCTCTGACCGTCCATACAAAACCCAAGTGATCAGCCAGAAACGGGTCTGACCGGGGTTCGAATACCTTTTGAAATTTAAATACAATACGCCCAGACCGCGCCGCAAAAGCTCGTTGCGTGCCTGCCATTCCCGAAAAAGCCAAGTGCAACCCAAGCTCCACTTCAGTGCACCATGTACGCCAGCCCCCGCTATACCCGACACCACGGCGGCAGCAGCAGCTACCACACGCAGTACACAACCTCTCCGTCCAAGTATGGACAACACCCGCAGTCGCAGTACGCGTCCCCGCCCCCGTCCAAGTACAGCGCGTACGACAGCTACTCGTCGCCTGTCAAGGCGTCCAGCTACTACTACTCGTCGCCCAGCAGCCCCACGTACTACAACCAGCAGCAACAGCAGGAGTACTACCACTCGGGGGCGTCCACGGCCTCCTCCTCGTCGCAGGAAGGCCCGTTCTACGCCGACGAGCTGGACGAGCTGGACGACTACACCATGGGCCTCGCCAGCGCGGACATGACCACAATCCCGACCGTCCCCACACCTGGTAAGCTCAGCAAGTACGAGATGGGCAAGACTCCGTCCGGTAGAGTCATGGTCACGGCCGGTAACCAGACCATCGAGTTCTTCTCGTGCGCAGTAAACGCGCCGCTATCACGGTGTATGATGGTGCAGGAGTAAAGCATCGTGCCAAGGACGAGCGAGTCTGGGTGAGTCACCCGTCCCTCACTCGCACGAGTTGTGCTGTGCCCCCTCCTTTGTGCCAAAGCTGTGTCGCCTGCTGTGGGTGTTCCAAGAGATTTATATTTTATTACCTACCCTCCTTCCCCTGGGGAGCCCCAACCGCCATGAAGTGTACCATTATGAAGGCGTGTTGGGCCCCTACTGTACAAGAGATGAAGATGAAGGAGTCGCAAGTAGTCGAAGCCCCTAAAACCCCCAAAGTCAAGCGCCGCGCCCCATCCAGCCAGAGTTGTGTGCTCGCCCCCCTCGTGTGCGTGTGTGCGTACGTGTGATCGTCGCGTGTATCTACGAACCTATCTAGCAACCTCCCAGAACCGCGAGGCCTCCGCATTTTGTTGTAGAACTACCAAGTATATAGTACTATGATTGCCACTGATGAATATGAACAACATATTGTCCCCCTACTCCTGCGTAGCGGTCTCACTCTCGGTCTGATGTTGCCCGCTAAGACGCTCCTCGGCAGCGACGCGCTCGAGTTCATCTGCCACGGCGATAGCTTTGATCAGCGCGGCGATCCAGCCGTTCATGTCCTCGAGGCTAACGGCAGCGAAGTGCAGAGGCTTCTTGGGGCTGCCGCCGCCTTTGCCGCTGTGCGTAAGGCGGAACTGGTGCGGACGCTTGGGCTGCGAGCGGATGCGAAGCGTGTACCCGCTGAGCTTGAAGACGGCGGCCGGCGGCTCACTGCCCGCGAGGTGCTCGGCCTGGGACGCGAACATGCCCAGTGAGCCCTTGCGCACCAGCAGCACGAAGAAAAACGAGTGCCACGTCTTGCGGTAGACTTTCGAGCCTTGGCCGTACGCGCCCTGCAGGAACTCGAGCAAGCCCAAGTGGATGGCAGCCGACGACAGGAGCGCAGACTCGGACGATCCCTCGCCATTGTCCGTCTCCTGGTCCGTGAGCTCTTCGCTCTCCCTGTCGACAGGAACGGGCACCGTGGCCTCACGCACTTGGTCGCTGCTGCTGCGTCGAGCCGCCTCGCCGATCTCGTCGAAGCACGTGGCGCACACCCGCTGACGCTTACCTGTCGGCTCCGAGAACACACGTAGCGGCACCGTGTGAGGCGAGCACACGGCGCACACGAGGCTCAGGCAGCGTCGACACTAGCACAGGGCGTCGTTAGCAACTGTTAAACAGTAAACGTATCAGCTAGAGACTCACATGGTGGCGGCGATTGAGGAACGTGAAAGCCTCGTGACACACGGAGCAGCTATCGCTGCAGTCGTCGGGTGTCCACGTTCGCTGCCACGAGCAGACAAATAGAGTGAGAGAGCTCCCCCTACAGCTTCCTCTTTGCTAGTAACTCACCAGCAAAGCGCCGTCCCAGCTTGGAGGCGACTGCCATTGCGGCAGCACATCTTCCACGACGCGGATGTACTCGCGCTGAGCTTCCTCCGCTGACATGTCACCAAGCTTCTGCCAGAGCTTCCTGTTCACACACACGACACTTCAGTATCCACGGTAGCCAAAGGCATCCACGAGCTCTCCTACAGCTTCGAGCCCTCTCCAGCGACGAACTGGCAGCAGGCGAGACCCAGGATCCCCGTGGCGTTTCTCTTGGGGTTGAACTCCTCGTACTTCTTGGAGCCGCGCGAGGCATCACACGAGCCCACGAGCGCCTGCTGCTTGAAGGCCCACAGACG
Organism: Phytophthora lateralis; assembly: GCA_000500205.2. Classification (NCBI taxonomy): domain Eukaryota; phylum Oomycota; class Peronosporomycetes; order Peronosporales; family Peronosporaceae; genus Phytophthora; species Phytophthora lateralis. The sequence continues at coordinate 6,788 of KV723828.1, read as the reverse complement.
GTTCCCCGTGGGCTGCTGCTGGAACGCCCAGAGGCGCGGCGACACTGACATGGGGTCCTTTTCCAGACGAGAGAGCACCACGGCCACGAAGTGCTCGGCCTGCAAGAAGGTTTCCTCTGTGGTGCTGCTCCCTGGAAGCTGCGCCGAAGGCGGCGGTGCGTACACGCTCAGCATCCTGCTACGTTACGTGAGATTCTGAGGCTTTTAGTGCACTGAGGAGAGCGCCCTTCTAAGATCGGAAAACTGTGGCTGACACTTGGCTGTGGCTGTATTGACTATCTACTCGGCCGGCCCGCTCTACTCGAAGGCGTAGTTGGGGTGCACTGTTAAATACCGCTGCTGCTTCTTAGCGTCCTCCTCCTCGGGAGACAGCTTCTTTGAGCGCTTCTTGTCCTTGTCGTCGCCTTGACTGGACTGCATGGACTCGTCCCCGTCCTCCTCCTCCATGTCCACGACAGACAGGATCTTGTCCTGCAGCAGCTTGTCGATGACGGAGCAGATCATCTGCTTCTCGCGCGAGAGCTGCGCCTCCGACGTAATGTCTTGCGACGACAGATACCACGTCACGAGCTCGCCCTGCAGCACGCCAGTCGCCTCCTCTTCGTAGAACTCGTCCTCCTCTTCCTTCTGCTCGCCTTCTCCACTTGCTGCCGTCTGCGCGCGAATCGCGTCGCGAGCGAGCTTGGCGCTCATTGCCTCCTCTTCTTTCTCACGGATGAAGCGGCCAACAGCCTTTTGGATTCTAGCAAACCGCTCGAACGAGAGCGAAGATGAAGCTGTCGACCCCTGCTTCGGCTTGGAGGGCGTGCCGTTCGTGGTCGCTGACTGATCTGTCGCGCTGGAAGCTTCGCCGTTAGCAGTGCCATTGGTAGTGCCATTCTGGCCACTACCACCGCCGCCACTTCCATCATCCCCGTCATCTCCATCACCACCATGACCGCCTCCATCTTCGCTGTGATCGTCTCCGCCATCCCCGCCCTCAACTGCTACGGGAACGGGCATCTCCAGCTCCACATTCTGCGTGTCGACGTGGATGATCGACTTGCTCAGCAGTCGATACGCCTCTTGCACGTGGGAAACCAGCACAGTGTCCGTGAGGTCGAGTCTTGCCAAGCCCTCCGACAATCGGATCATAGACTCTAGCTGGCGCACGGTAATACGATACGCGATATTGGTCTGCCCGTTGCTCACCACATCGTTCTCGCGCAGGCTTCGGTAGCACGCCACCATCATACGCTTCGCTTCAGGCGTGATCACTGGGTTCAGAGTACGTGCGAACTTGATGTAGCGCTTGAGATCTTCTTCACTGTAGGCGCCGTTTTCAGTCGCTTCCACCTGCAGCTCGCTTGGCATGTGGATATTCACAATATGCTCTGCAATCTTCTGGTCTGTGACTTCATCGCCGTCGTCCAGAATAACGAAGAACAGGTCGAAACGCGACATAATGGGCGCCGAGATGTTCACGTTGTACTTGAGCGTTTTGGTCTTGTCGTAGCGACCATTATACGGGTTCGCGGCAGCCAAAATACTCGTGCGAGCGTTCAGCGTGGCCTGAATTCCAGCCTTCGTGATCGAGATCGTCTGCTGCTCCATGGCCTCGTGAATAGCGACTTGGTCCATGGGGTCCATCTTGTCAAACTCGTCGATACAACAAATACCGTTATCTGCCAGCATTAGCGCACCGGCCTCCACGCAGTAGTCTCCGCTGTCAGCGTCTCGCGTCACCGATGCCGTAAGACCTGCTGCCGAACTGACTTTTCCTGACGCGTAGATTGCGCGCGGCAAGAATCCGACAATATACTTCAAGAACTGCGACTTTGCTGTGGACGGGTCGCCGACAATACAGACGTTGATATCGCCACGCAGCTTGATACCCTCCAGTGTCTTCTTATGGACACCACCGAAGAGCATGAGTAAGATGCCTTTGCGAATCTCGTCGTGGCCGTACACTGATGGACAAATAGACTTGGCCATTTTCGAGTAGCGGTCCGGGTCCTGCTGCATATCACGGATAGATGCCAGTTCTTCATCGCTAAACTCCTGTAGCGCTGCCTCCCCAGCATCTTCTCCCTCCGCGTCTTCGTTGAACTCACTGCGGATAGAAATGCTATTGAAACGTTGCTCCATAGTTTGCACACTACAAGCGAGGAAGCAAGTTTTGTATGTCAGCTCGCGCACACCAAGCGCCTTCAGGCCACGGACACCTTCACCCTCCATTCCTTGTGTGCTACTCTCTCCTCCACGTCGAGGTCGCTGCGCATTGTTCCGGGTAGCCACCGCAGTCTCTCCTCCAGCTCGTGCAAATTTGGACACGTCAGGCACCACAATGAGCGTTCCCGTAAAGACAACTCGGTCACCAGCCTTAGCCTGCTCGACGTTTTCGTGCCGCAAAATGACGTCGATCGATCGTGGCATACTGCCCGCCGGAATCTCGTCACTGTTTTCTTGTACCTTGACACGTTGCCAGTCCACGAACACCGACTTCTCAGCATTAAGTTCCCATGTGCCCGTGTTGACGCAGTACGGGTTCTGACACTTGATCGGTTCACTGTATCGGAACTGCTGCTCCACGCCCGTCGTGTCCCCGCCACATTCTGCACAAGTGAAAGCTCCAAACAGCAACTCCGGCCGCACTTCCGACGTCCTAGTGACCGTTCCCGAAAACGACAGCAGTTCTCCAATACTCCTGGTCCTCAGGTCTCGAATACTGTCAAGAAAAAACAAAAACAAAAAACATAATGAGTCAACGTCCTATCCTACCCTAATATATATATTCACATACTGCGACACGTGTTGGAAGTTGTAGAAGTTGACGAAGAACTCTCTCTGGGTCTTGTTGGCATCTTCATTGACCGTATAAGCCACGTCTTCAAGCCTAATAAATTCGAAGACACTGCGGCGCAAATACGGTTCCCACCGGTAATATTGGGCCTGCAGGGCCTGCGCCAGGTCCGGATCGAACTCCAGGACATGCGAGAAGTCCACGAACAGCGACGACGTCTCCGTGTTACGCATCACCTCGGCCTGCTGACTGTAGTTGATCTTGGCCGCCCCGTTCTCGTCCATAGCCTCGTCCTGCTCATCTTGCTGTCCGTATCCACATAGGAACTGCAGGAAGCGAGTCTTGACAGCCTCCGCCGTCGAGTCCACGAGCAGTTCTACAGGTGCCGCCGACGGGTTGAGCGCCGGGCCACCACCGCGGCCGCGCTTGGTGCCGACGCCACTGGAGCTGTCCCCAGCCTGCATTACCTCCAGGCGTTTTGGATTGTGGTTTGGAAAAGCGCGGGAGTTCAGGACGCAGATGGTGTGGTGTACACAAAATTGAATTTACCTACCGTATCGCCCCTGTCCTAAGCGAACATCAATGTGCATTCTAATTGTTAGGGTTAACGTGGCGACCTACGAAATAGTTCGTAAAAGTGAGAAATTAAAATCGAATTTAAT
>AWVV02008351.1:0-16202 GCA_000500205.2 Phytophthora lateralis | reverse complement strand
GCCGGCGGCGAGGGGCGTGTTGACTGGCCGCTGCGGGCACGCAACGGGGCCTGCAGCGGCGCCGTGGTTAGACGGCCCTGCCGAAGATGCGGGCGGGGTACGACTCGTGTCACGGGGAAGAGTGAATGGATCATGGGCCGCCTCGTCTGTCAAGTCGATATGTAGTGACGCAGTCGGTCCACGGTGCACCGGTTCCGGTGGTGCATCAGCTGCTGGTGACGGTGAAGCAGTCGGTGCAGCTTTGTGCTCCGGTCGGGGTGTGGAACCTGCCCGTTGCTTGCCCGGAGCTTTCCGGCTGGTTGGTTGCATCGGGGCCGCCAGCGCTGGCCGCGGTAGTCTTGGCGCGCCCGAGCTTCTTCTTGCGCTCGGTCGATCGTGCTGCAGCGTCAGCCTTCCGCTTCTGCAGCCTGCTGCTGACACGGTGAGCATCGCCGGGCGACGCAGGGCCAGCAACAACGTCGGTGTTGGCGGTCACGTGGGCGGTGGACGTGTCCTTGGGCGGCCCTGCATCGGCCCCGACGGTCGGGGTCGGAGAGGTTGGAGCCGAGCTCGGGCGAGGCTCGGGCGGGGGCGTAGGCGAGCTGGCTGTGGTCGGCATTGCGAGAGATGACCGGCAGGAAGGGGGGCGATGGAGTCGAGCTTGGACGCTTGGTAGCTTCAGTGGAAACTGGAAACTGAGAGCTCGACAGCCATTGCCTTCAGCGCGGCACTATCGTCACGACCTTGTCAGGGTTACGATTTGTGCTCTGCCGCGTCCGAAAAACCAATTCTCGGACAAGCCAGAATACATGAATTCCCCGTTGCTATTTTGATCGTGGCGTTTCATCGCTGCGCAAAATTCGTCATTAGCTGCGATAACAGCGCTTTTGCAATCAACTTCCAGCTTGCAGATGGGCGGAACACCTCTTTGTTCAATGCATCCGTAGTACGCGGAGGAGCGGGAGAATGCCGCGTTATCCCAGCGCGAATTCCAGCACCCTAAGCAAGCCTCATAAGGTGCCGTAGTCACATGCTCCTTTTGCATATCGGTTCGAGTGGAAAGCAACGCGAAAGGTAGCTCAGCTTTTCATCGTGCTAGGTAAGCTTTGCGATTGCAGCTAAAGTGTAGTCTTTATGCAGATCAATTCGAACTCATGAAGAGACTTCGCTTTTGAGCTCCATATACTATTGAATGATCTTGTAAAGGCTCTATTATGAGATACGAAAACAACGACACATGCTCCTGAAACCCACAGCTGCGAGATTCAATTTTTTGTGTCGTGTTTTGATTAAAATCGCCAATGGTAAAATCGTAAAGATGTCGAAATCGATCCTCAAGAACAGGAATCGGAGCGCATATAAATGAGTCTCCGCATTCCCTACCGCTGAAGACTTAACCATCCTAGTATAGGAGCTGGCGGACGATGTGGATGCATACAGTATCACTCGAGCTCGAACGCGTGCTGCCTGACCAAGGTGGTGAAGCTTCTCATGGATAGAAGCAAACCGTTGAAGCAGCTTCAATGGAAGGTCATGTGCTCATGCCAGTCGTGCCCTCTTCCTGCCCAGTAGCTGCACCACATCATCGCAGCCAACTGCTCTCGCTCGTGCCACTGCAGCTCGAATACTTTCTGAATCACATCGGTCTCGCAGCAGTCGTACAACAGCCAGTCGGCCTTCCATCGCTGCTTCTTCCAGGGCGTACGTGGTAGACAACGCATCGCACTTATCCAGCAGTAACTTCACCACTTCAGTGTTGCCTTTTGCAGCAGCGATAATTATGCCGCTATTGATAGCGCATTCACTTGTATCTTCGAGCAGCAATCGCACCATGTGCACCAAATTATTTTCTGAAGCATGCTTGAAGATACCACTGTAAATTCCATGACTGCATCTCTCCAGCAACAGCCTCGACACCTCAAGGTTACCAGCTGAGGCCACTCTAGTGAAAGCTCGATTAATGGTGTCTTGATCGCATTCGTCGAGCAAATATTTCACCATCTCCACGCGATCACGCGATGCAGCGCTGACCAACGCATTAATTTTTGAAAATGCGCCGCTGAGGTCGATGAATATTTTCACAATTTCAAGATGGCCGCTTTCTCCTGCGATTTCCAGCGCTCGGCCTGTCTCAAATGCGTGCAGTTTGCCGACAAGGAGTTTTGCCATTTCAACATCTCCTTTCGTCGCAGCATATTCCGCAGCTGATGTGGAAGCTGCCACAACATCAAAACGAGACAACCATCTTTTTGAAGCGTAAGATCTAAGCACCATCTTCGCGACTTCCCACTGTCTGCTGGATGCTGCTACTCGGAATGCATGCGGGGCCTCACAGTCACTCCAGTTGAGGAAAAGCTGTACCAGGTTCATACGCCCAGATCTCACAGCACCCAAAAGCAACGCGAAAAACTTCCCAATGAGCGGGCTGTCCATGATTGACTCCAACTTACAACCACTCGGCGACACATTGAAACGAGGAAACTGCCCCAAGAAATAGTCGACCAAGGCGTAGTGATCGTATTTGGCTGCTTTCGTCAGGGCAAGCGAAATCGCGAGCATATCAACCTTGCCTACTTCCACCATTCGAGTGACCATGTTCAAATTACCTTTCTGGACAGCAGCCTGGAGTGCTATTGACTGAGCACTGTGGTCACATAGTCCAACCAGCATCTCCATCACCTCGACGTGGTCGTTTTGTACAGCCGCTTCCAAAGCGCTATATACCCCTACTAAACGCTGTCCATTGTACCGCTCGATCAGATACTGAATCGCCTCTACTTGTCTATTGGCTGCTGCAGCGACAAGGGCCTTCCTCATATTGAACACCCTGGGCAGTAGAATAACCATCACATTTACATGTCCATTTGCAGCAGCAGCTTCCAGTGCGACCTCAATCTCACCGAAATCAAAACCTGCTTGTAGAAATTCCACTACTTGAGAGTAGCCATTTCCTGCGGCCGCGACAATTTGGTCTTCAGTTCTCTCGAACGCTGGGTACTGGCGATAGAGCCACTGCAAAACAGCAACATGTCCATTAGCTGCAGCGCCAATGAAAGCTGCGGGAGAGCAGCCTTCGGTCCGACTCGTGTGCAGACGCCGACAAATTGCCAATTTCCCTCTAGTGGCAGCACCATCCATGGCCCCAACTGTCACTGCGATTACATCAGAATATCTGCTGAGAACCCCACGCAGTTCCAGGTACACGGCAGCGTCGATGGTGGAAGGGATTAGGAGGTCGCTCACGAGCTGCTCGACGTGCGAAATGGCTCGCAGCGAAACTGGTAGCGCCAACTGAACGGTGTGGAGAGCGGGCGTCGGCATTTTTCTTGGCCTTTGAGTTTGCACAAAACTTCAAATTTCGCTAGGGCATAGTTCCTCAATTTTACAGTTCTTACCAAAATTGCAAACCGAAGATTGAGAATTAATTCTGACTTGTCAGATGAAGCCCATTCTTTGTGGCATTCGGAGAAATCCAAGGTTGAGCTGGATTTGAGTGACCAAAGAAGCAAGCCGCTCATCTAGTTTTGAAAAGTAATTGCCACCAGGTTCGCCATAGTGAATGCAAGGAATGTATGGCGGTACAACTCACTTACAATCCCGATCTGCTCAAGACCTCGCTATTCGAAGCGCGGTTGCTTCCTAAATTCGCCCATCAGAAACTTCAGTGCCTCGGGTAACTCACTCTCACGGCTCCTCGTGCGGCCAACAACAGGGCTGAAGGCCCAGTGGTAGTTTTCGTCATCCACGCATTGACGGAGCCATTGAATGATCTCTGAGCGACCATTTTGTGCTGCCTCACGAATAATCCGCTGCGTGTCAACGTGTTTTCCCTAAAATCCTTGAAAGAGTCGTTGCACCATTGACAGTTCCCCGTCCTTCGCAGCCGCAACAACGGCCGCGACACGGTTGCTATCGGCTTGAATCGCCAGTACTTCCTCGTACCCAAATGTTGCGACCAACGTGGCAGATAACTGGGGGTCAATTTCACTCATTTGGTTAAGGAACCATCGCATGACTACCACGTTGTTCTTTGCGGCGATTCTCACGACCTTCGAGGTGAGGAGATTGAGACGTTTTTGCACGAGCAACCGTACCAACTTAAATGTACCAATCGAGGTTGCTGCGTTTTCCAGTGCACCAGGAGATATGTCGTCGATTTCGCAGAGCCACTCCATGACGCGAACGCTGCCATGCATGCTCGCAACCATCGACACCTGCGCTTTTGGGGTGGCTGCGGCAACAAGCCATTGGGTTTCGTAAAGCCACTGTAGTGTCTCGACTTGATCCCATTTTGCGGCATCCAAGAAAGCTTCAACAGTGCAACCAGTGCGGTAATTCTTGTGCACCCACTTCGCAACTTTCAGGTTACCGGTAGCCACCGCGTTATCCAAGGCGGCAGAAGTACAGCCTTCGCTGCGGTTCGCGCGTAGCCACTTGAGAATCTCCCAATGCCCCCGAAGAGCAGCATGGTCCATTGCTTCGGTGCTACAACCTTCTCGACGATTTTCGTGCAACCACTTCAGGATTTCAAAATGGCCACCGCCTGCAGCTCCATCCATGGCAGCCTCCGAGCAGCCCTCGCGTCGGTGAGTATGCAGCCACTTTAATATCTCGAAGTGGCCATACGTGGCCGCACCATCCATAGCTTTTTCCGATACTGATCCAGCCAAACGACCAAATCCAAGTGCCCGTGTCGGACCGCGCATTCATCGCTTCAAGGAGTCCAAAACTCTGTCAATACGATACGTAAGACGCGGCAGTTCAATTCCACTTGGAGCAAGCCATTTGCGAGAAACAACGCTCACACCAGTGAGCACAGGTCGGGAACGCAACGCCTCCATAGTAGACGAGTGACTTGAATCGATAAATTGCGAATTGAAGAATTCTAACGGAGAACGTGGGACATCACTTTGCATCAATCATGCGAGCGACATTTATCTGACGAACTTTCATTCCCAGTGATTTCCTGCTATTCGCAACAGCAGGAATCTTTGTTGGTTTTGAAACTACCGCCTTGTAAAAATATCGGGAAGGAGTTCAAGACACCATTGTCTTGAATTCCAGTGGATTTGGTCATGTCGGAACGGCATTCTTCCCTTGTGCTCAGTGTTGTCGAAAATGCGGAGGCTCCGACTCCTGACGCCCCACCTGCCGCTATGGATGTGGACAAAATACCCCTGGAATCGCTGCGGCGAGACTCGGCTCAGAATTCGAGACGACATTCTTCTCAGGTGCCATCTCGGGTGGTCTACCCCATTGCGGAGGCAACAGGAGAGACGACCAACCGACCGCTCGGCACTGGGAGGAGAAGGAGTGTGTCGACACGAGGCATCGCGGGTACACCCAATACTGCACCGCCTCCGACATGGGCGACTCTATCGTCAGGCTTACGCCGCTCCGTATCGGACATTCGCGGCCATACCGAGGCCATCAACCGAGCAACTATAAATCCTCCAAAGGAGTCACCGTACGAAGAAATGATGGCGCGCTTCCAGATCCGTCAATTGCAGAGGACGCCGTCCAATATGACACTAGAAATGGAAGCAGGTAACACTACAAGTCGCGGATTCATCGCTGGCTTCATCAACGACTACGCGGCTACCCCACCCGGGGGACTCACCGCCCGCACGCCAAGAGCTCAAGCTCGCAATACCAGCGACCACGTGAGCTCTGTTGTCGCTGACCTCGGACCCAGGAGCGGGAGTTTTCTGTACTTTGGTGATCAGTCCAACTTCGATGCTACACTCAGTCACCCGCCGTTAGAAAGCGGTACCAGCAGTACTCAACTCACGGAGCAACTGAATCTTGCTCGAGGGGGTCTACACGGTCACAAGCGCTATTCCAGCACAGTCAGAACGTCAATGCTGGGAAGGCTGAACGAGTGGAAACGTGGACTTGCGAAGCCCCTTTCTCCATACTCGAAGATCTCTCAAGCACGATACGCAGCGATACTGGTGCCGACAGTCATTTATGTTCTCTATCACCCACTGGAGCTCGCGTTTCCCGACCAACACGATCATTTCCCCATTGACACCGTTGTTGCTGCTACACTGGGACTTGACGTGCTGATGACGCTTCACACAGGCTACGTGACGGAAACGGGAGCGATCGTACTCTCGCATTGGCTCATCGTTGGACACTACATGAAGACACGTTTCGTTCTCGACCTCCTGTATTTCCTGTCGCTGCTTGCACATGTGAGCCTCAATGTCCCCACTCACAAGTGGATGTCGTTTGCGGTTGATGTGCTTACCATGGAGCGGCTAGCGTACATCACACACTTTGTGCGCATGATTTGGGCCATTCGAGACAACCAGCCGGGGACTGGAAACAAGTTGTGGGCGTGGCTGCTCTACTCTCGCTACTCGCACCTTTTCCGCATCGCTGGCATTGTAGTGGTAGTCATCTGCATCGCGCACTACATCGCGTGCATATGGGCACTGCTGCTGGACGAGGGGAACGGATTTGAAGACACCGGGGCATCATGGAGCGAGAAATACTCGTCAAGCTTCTACGCCGCATTGCTGCTCATGCAGGGAGAAGGGGTGCCGACCGACACTGCGGCACAAAACATGTTCGCGTCGCTTTCTGTTGTGCTCGGCTCCATCGTTCTCGCAGTGATTTTTGGCCACGTCGCAGTCCTGGTGGCCGATTTCAACGCCAATACGACCGGCTATCAGCGCAAAAGAGAAGAAGTGTACGCGATGACCGCCAAGCTTCAGCTGCCAGTGCCGCTACGCGAACGAATCCACGAATACTACGAGCATTTGTGGCACGAGTACGAGTGTCTGGACGGCGAGATCGTGCAGTTTTCGAAGGGCCTCTCGCACTCGCTTGGGCTTGAGGTCGTTTTGTTCAAGTACATGGAAGTGGTGATGCACGTTCCATTTTGGAAAGACTGTACGCCGGACTTCCAGAAGCAGCTCATGTTGCGCCTTGATGTGCGCGTGTATCTCCCGAACGACTTCATTATGCGGCAAGGCGAGGTGGACGACGAGTTTTACATGGTCAATCGTGGCTACTGCGAGCTTGGTCGTGACAAGAACCGATTTGAAAGAGTCACTACGACAACTCTCCCGAGGACTGGTTTCATCGTTGGGCGAAGCAATAGCGGCCGTCGTCGCACTATCAGCGCGGGTGGAGACCAAATGGACGATGGGCCTCGACAATCTGCATACGAGTTGGATGCAGCTCAACGGAGATATTACCGGAATGGAGGTCGAGACGGGAAGGGGAACGAGGTGTTGATCTCCCGTGGTCAAGCGTTCGGTGACATGGCGCTTCTCATGAATTACCAGCGAGCAGCAGACGTGCGGGCCGTGACCCACGTAGAAATGTGCGTGCTCTCTCGCGATTGCTTCCAGGCAGTGCTGACGAGGTACCCGGATGATCGCCGCAAAGTCGTCATCGATATGTTGGCGTCGTACATGCAGAGCTACGAAGTGAGCAAAGCACGCTGGCCTTTGCTTGAGCTCGTACGGAAAGTCTACAGCGCTGAAGCAATTGAGAAGGCCTGTGCAAAAGTTGGCGGCCCTCCTCCGCTACTTCCTCCTGTTCTGACAGTTCGCCAGGCGGCTGAGCGGATCTATACGGCCATCAATGTGGAGTCGACGGACGCGACGCTCAAGTTTGGCGTAGGTGTCAACATGCGCGACAAGTTGGTTGCGTTGCGCGAGCGTCGACGCAAAAAGCGTGATTCGAACCCGCAAAACAAACCAGCTACTCGACCTGCTGGGGAAAGCACAAATGGGTTGAGGGACCGTCACGTTCGCAAAATTGTTGGCCGCGGAAGCACCTGCAACGGTGCTTGCAAACACACTGCAAGCACGAGTGACTCCACTTTGAAACCTCTCGAGAAAACGAATGAATCGCTGTCAGCTGAAGCACAATCGCAAACTTCGCAAAAGCCGCCACTGCAAGAACGCCTACGTCAACTAGAAGAGCGCGAACTTGTAATTCTGCAAGGGTTGAAGGAGCTACAGACCAGCTTCACCCTGCTTCGTGCTCGCCAAAATACTGGGAGTGCTCCAGTTCCTCCGTGTAACCGCAAGCGTTCGGCTGCTGGAGATGATTCTACGATCGCGACGACTGCTGTAAACGCCCGCGTACCATTGTTACGTAGAGTGGGTTCATTCGTTGGTGTGTCCTCGTCGAGCAGTCAAGAAAACAAAACCCAAGGCCAAGTTGCAAGGATGTCCCCCACTCGCTACGCGGACAAGCTTTTTAATCATCAATCATTTGGACGGCTTTCGCAGCACAAAGAAGCTCGCGGTAACCGAGGCCAGTCTCATCATCAGCAAAGAGACTCGTTCCGATTTACATCGGACATTGAGCCGCAGGACTCCCAGGTTGACACCCTAGGGGTTCCATCAGAAGTAATCGGATCCAGCGCCACTGAGACCAACACGACTTCCAGGACCGAGATTCCGAATCAACCTTCAGTGTCAACTGAGAACCGACGGATACTATTCCAGCGCAAGGCTAGTCAGTCACTCCGATTTTTAGAAGGAGCAGCTCAGACTCGAACTGACTCGGTACCCGCAATCAAAGCAGTGCCACCTGACACGCGCAGAAGTACATTCCAACGCACACACAGCCAATCGCTTCGTACACTGACAGAGGCCTTGAATACCCTCCAAGTACCACGTCCTTCCTTGACATCAGCTCAAAATCATGTTCTACGAAGGATGAGCTCCTTTGTGACGGACGGTGGTACTACGTTACAAGGTAGCAAGCGGTCCCCAACGCGCTACGCCGACGAGCTCTTCAGAAGGTCGATCGAGTCACCGAAAGAAGAAGGCTGGGAGTACAAATAAGCTTCCCTAGCAAAGCGCGTTATATATCCTACCAAATTGACGCTTGCTTTGATGAGCTCGAAGGTCTTCACGCCGTTCATAAGGTATTGCATGTCATTCGCCAAGTATTCATCATTTTAGCCGCGCTCTCTTGCTCCCGAGCACCTGCTCTATCTCCACGAAACCAGCGGCCTTTGCTCTTTCGAACGCCTCACGGATACTTCTCGCACTATCCGCCACTTGAGCTTGGCCTTCCATTGCTGCTGCTAGAAAAGAGTAATTTACACTGGCCTGATCCGCTCTCTCCATCAGTATTTTCATCACTTCTGTATGCCCACGCGCAGCAGCAGAAGTCAGGGCGCGAGTGATACTGCAAGCGTCCATTTTGTTCAGCAGCTGCTGTACTGTGGCAACATGACCTCTCTGGACTGCATCGCCAAAAATGTCACTGGACGTGCCAAGTTGACATTTCTCCAGTACGAACTGCAAAAGTCCAACCTTCCCAGCCATCTCAATCTCTGGCAATGCACGCCTTAACGTCTCCTGGTCGCTGTGAGCGAGCAGCTCCTTCATCACGTCGAGACGATCATTTACTGCTGCTTCGACCAAAGCATTTACTCTGGCTTGTAGGCAAACGATCGTGGGGAGAGCTTTTACCATGTCAAGACTACCACTTTGCACAGCGATGGTCAGAGCGCTACCCACGTCGAAATCTCCGCATTTATCTGCAAGCAACTTTACCATTTCAACATTTCCACGGGATGTTGCCATCTCGAATATCGTTGCAACAATTTCAGTAAATGCGCCGCCACTATCCTGCTTCACCTGGCACAGGTCGAGCACCGATATCATGACAAGAATTCGATCGTTTTCCACCGCACACTCCAGTATTTCATCCGTTGAGACACATGATCTGCCAACCAAAAGGTTCACGGCATCAACAAAACCGGCTTTCAAAGCAAAACGAAGCTTGAAATCAATCGCCACTTGAACAGGGTGGAATTCTCTACTCACATCTTCAGTCAGCAGCGCTTGTCTTGATTCTAATGCAGGGCCATGCTCGAAAAGTAGCTTCAAAATATCGCAGTTATCCACGGAGACGGCATTGGATGGCTCCTGCAATGAACCTTTCTTCTAAAGGATATGACTCCAGTAGTAGTCTAACCACTTGAACCTGATTCCACCTCGTTGCAGCAGCTATCTCCGCCAGATACAGCACTGCACCAAGGCGCCCCAACTCAACAGTTTATACCAAGCCGTTCCTCAAAAAGCGTAACCCCCCAGCTCGTTCAAAGAAAACCTCCAGCACCGGCACATTGCCAGTCGCCGCGCCTGCGACAACAGCTTTTCTAAAGTCAAAAGGAAGGGCTTCTAGCACCTGAACGTGTCCGCCGCTTCATGGCGGGTCCGACCACGACCGACCTCATCGATGGTCGTAAACCCCTCACAATTTGTAAATGTCCGTGCTCCGAAGCTGCAGTAAGCTCCTTGACCGGATCGCTGTGTCTCGCATAGTGTCGATGCAACCAGGTCAGTACTTGAAGGTGGTTGTTCCCTGCTGCACCAATGAACGCGGCAGTTGAACAGCCTTCGGTTCGGTCTCTCCGAAGGCTCTGCAGAAGGTGCAAGTTGCCTCTCGCTGGAGCTCCGTCCATTGCCCCGACAGTACACAGACGCGAAAACTCGAAAATTTGCAGCACACGCAGCAGTTCGTTGTAGACGGCGGCGTCGATGGTCGCGGGCACGAGGTGGTCGTTGACGAGCTGGAAGACGTGCGGGAGCGCCATGGAGACGTAGAGCAGAGGGGGAGCGGAGCTCATCTTGGTTCTTATTATTGAGCTCCATTTCTTATTATTGAGCTCCACTCAAAATCGCGAACTCACTTCAACTTACTATTGTGTTATCTAAGTACGACCTTGGCAACATTTCAAGAGCAGTTTACCAGAACAGCAACCAGTTCTTGAACAGATTAGGCCTCGATACCGAGACGCTTGAGCACGTCCTCCATCGTGTCGTCCTTCTGGATGTTGCTGGCGTTCTCGCAGATTCTAACGCAGGCGTTGAACAGCTCACTACCGACCTTCTCGTCGACCTTGTGGCCCATCGAGTAGTTGAAGTTGTTGACAGTCGAGAGCCACATCGTCGAGGACGAGGTCACGAACGGGATGGCGCAGAAGGCAAACATATCCTCCACCGTGAGCTCCTCGTTGGCAGCCAGAATGTACTTCTTCTTGTAAGTGTAACGTCCGAGGTTCGAGATGGTGGCGTCGCCCGTGCACGAGTTCGGAATCTTGAAGTCACCAAGGAGGGCGCCAACGCTCGGTTTGGCCAGCTTCCGGTCCATCATGAAGCACGGGATGGCCATCTCCAGGAGCTTGTCGCCCTGCGCAGCCATCTGCTGCTTGGAGGTGCGGGCGAGGTCCCAGAACTTGGCAGTCCTCATGTCCACACCAGCCATTGCAGCCTGCTGGTGGTTATGTACACACCCATGTGACGCTCCTCTGCAGGCTCGGGCACACGTTGGCGCATGTTGTAGCACATGTCAGTCACAATGTGGAACGGATCGTTGGTGTCTTCAGCGTCCTTGAGCTTGTGGTCGACCTTACTGGCGTGGTAGAAAGCCAACACCATCATCGGGACCAGAGCGTTGCCAAGTGTGACGCCTTCCTGCTTGCACCGGCGCAGGGTGTCGCGCATGTTGGTCGGGCTACCGGCCTGACTCAGCAGCGTGGTACTGTTCTGGTCGAAAGACGCGTCGAAGTCCTTCTGGTCCTCGCGCGGGGTCAGCACGGGCTTGAACACCTTCATGGAGTTGACGAACACTGGACCACCCAGCACTACCAGCGCTGTCTTGGCCACGGGCTTGAGCCACCACGGACTCGTGAACCACATGTCGTAGAGCGACGGGCGCAGCGGGAACTCGGTCACGGGCTTGACCGCCTCAATCGACAGCAGCGCTACGTCTTCCAGCGTGTCGTTGACGAAAATCATCCCCGAGTCGCCGTCCGACATGATGTGGTCCGAGAAGAGGAAGAAGCGGGCCTTGTTCTCGGCTTTGTTGACCCACACTGTAAGGTAGAACATGAACTGCGTGAAGCGGTCAAACGGGACGTGGGTCTCCGTCTGTACGAAGCGGTTCCAGTCCTTCCAGGCCGCGACATCCTCTTCAGAGTCCGAGATCTCACAAACACGCAGCAGCTTCCTGGTCGCAACGTCCTCCAGCGTGATCCGCGGCTGGATTTCAGCCGTGAAGTCCTCATCCTTGACCACGAGCGCGCGCAGACGCGGATGCCGATTGTAAGTGCGCATGCCTGCAGTGGGCAGGAAGTGCAGCAGTTGGTCCATGTCTCCGTGTATGGCGATGGCGTGGCAGCACTTCATGGACACACTCGGATCGGCGACACCGAAGCACTCAATGCCACGCAGCGGGAAGCGCTTGCCATCATCGGAAGCGACGCTCTCGTTCGAGACGCAACTCATAGCGTCAAGTCTTACAGGTGCGTGGCAGATTTGAGTATGGCCGAGCGACCAACCGACGGAGCAGAGGGAAATACAGCAACGCGAACTTTCCCATTGTGGTGGTGCCAATAATATTATGGCTACGTGGAGGTCCACGTCTTGCCATGACCCGAGCGCAGAGTGGACACCACCGATTCCCCACCGATATTATCTCATTCGAGATCATTTCAATGAAATACATGTACAAACGAGGCGAGGGGATGAGATCGCGAGTCATGATATGACAAGGATGGCTCGAGCTTTGATCGAGGATGTGGGTTTGGCTCTTCGTCTTTTGGATGACGATCGTGCACCTGGACAGTGATCAGCTTGTAGTATACAAGTCTCGCAATCGCATCGGCGATACTGGAAGCGTCAGCGTAGCAGTTCAACCACTTCCAGGCGATTTTCTCTTGCTGCTGACTCGAGTCTGTACGAGATGCTAGCGAAACTGTGTCGATTTGATCCAACAGCAAACAAGCAAGCGGAGCAATCCCCACCGTAAACTATATTCGTGACAGTATCTTAGCTGTTTCAAGCCTGGCAATCTTCGTCACAGCCTCTCTGGTCTCAAAACGCCACTTTTACCATTCGGTCCTTCAATATGAAGTCGACGACAGCACCTGCTAAGTAATACTGGGAGGAGTGTGTTGCCAGTACCATAAAAAGTGATTTCCACAGAATAGCTCGCTCCGAACAATGTCAACGCAGCTACGATATCGTACACAACGCCTGGCTTGCAACTAACTCAAGTATCTCGAGGTTACCGTCAAGTGCAGCATTCTCCAATCCCGAACCTATGAGATATTGAATGTTGTAAAGACCACTGAACCAAGAAGAGCCGTCACTCTTCCCGATGAGAATGTTTTTCTTCACCGTTGATGCTCAGGAGGATCGCCTTAGAAGTAAACACGCGTCCGCGAGATAGTATCGAAACGTTAAGCCATAGGTGTCGTAGATTGCAACATTCACGTTTGACCGGCGACGTGACCCAATTTTTGAACCTCGGCAGAGTACGTGGATCAACATTTTGCGCGCTGACGAAGCAGTCCGACTAGATGTCGAGGCATACGCGACGGCCATTAACGTTTGCCTTCGAACAGATCGACACTTGGTAATATAGTGTTCATGCCCGTGATTATGATGTTCAGGAGTAGGAAGTTGTACTTATTCGAGTCTGGACTGTGGATATGACGCATCGTCACTTGAGCAGAGTGCTTGATATTTACACGATAAGTCCCGCAAATTCTGACAGACAGAGTTACAAACTGAAGAGGATACTGTTACGGAATGCACGCCTTCAAAGGAATGACAACAGAATGGACAGAAGCCTTCGCGAAAGTGTGTGTCCGTGACCTCTTTTACTTAAGTATTCAGCTTACTCGGTGGAACTCCATGCATTTCTCAATCATATTCGAAGCGTCTTGGCGTAATTTTTAAGCAAGTCATGACATCCATTGCTCCTCACGCAAACCTAGCCTTCTTATCGCTCAAATATGCACAACATCCACACACCCAGGCGCCTTCGCTCTGGCAGTGGCTTCACTGATGCTGGCTGGATCACATTGGCCTCGAAGCAACTCAACCACATCCACCTGTCCCTCCATTGCTGCTACCAAGAAAGCGTAGTTGATACTTGACGCATCAGTTTTGTCCTTCAACAATTTCACTATCTCGACATGACCACGGGTGGCAGCACATGTCAAAGCGCGGACGATATTGCATGAATCCATTCTGTCAAGAAGCTGCTGTACCAAGATAGTTAGGCCATCGGCGGCAGCAGCTTTGAACAGAGAGGCGCGGGCTTCCTGATTGTATTTGTCCAGAAGCAAGGTCGACACCTTAGTGTTTCCAGTTTGAGCAATCTTTGGTATAGCCTGTGTACATACCTCTTGATTGCAGTCGGCGATTATCAATTCCTTGTTTCCGGTACTGGCCGCGTTCACCAAAGCATCAACTTTCGATTGCAAACTGCTGCGCTTTACGAGCATGTTTATCATTGCCATCTTACTGCTGTCTGTAGAGCGTGACCCGAATCAAAGTCTCCACATTTGTCACAAAGCAGCTTTACCATTTCTGTACTCCCATGCCATGCAGCACATTCAACAGTTTTCGATATGTATTTCGCGAAGCCGGTGTTCTTAACATCGCTTGCTCGAGTACCGTTTCCATAACCGGTACTTGATTGTAATCGGCAATTTGCAGCAACATTTCTCCAACAGAGATCGCGACTCTGTTAAAAAGCAGCTTCACGGTCTCAACAAAACCACCATCCACAGCACGGGTAAACTGGAAATCAATTTCATTTTGAGCCGGATGTAGCGACCTCCATGCTTCTTCGTCATCCACAGGATGCCCCGTTGGCATCCGAGGACAACACTCAAGAATGAGTTCCACCAATTTGTTATTCTTCTTCTCGATTGCAAATTGAATCCCATACGCAATCAAGCGTTCATCGGGGTCATATCTCTCCAATAGCAGTCTCATGACACCAAATTGACCAGCGTTCGCCGCCGCATCAAAGACATTCCTCAACTCGAATTTTTGTGAGGTGTCCAGGAGCAACTCCACCACACCGCAATGCCCACGTTCCGCAGCCACTTGCAAGCCATCACCTATGTGATATAATTCCCATTTTGGGTGTTCCATCAAGAACTGCAGCACCTGAACTTGTCCATTTGCCGCCGCAACGACAAACAGATCGTGCATGTCCACGCGTCTAGGCGGTAGAGCTCGCAAAACTTGAATGTGACCGTGAGCAGCAGCTGCTTCCATGGCACCCAGCACTTTGTCCCTGTCCAGTATCGGGCTTAGGAACTGCAGCACTTAGACACGGCCGTGCTCAGCTGCTGCAGAGGCTTCTCGACCAACGTCACCCAAAGTTGCGTAGTGTTCGTGTAGCCATTGGAGAACGCCGCGGTGGCCATTAGCTGCTGCTCCAATGAAAGCCGCAGTGGAGCAGCCTTCCGTTCGATTGGTTTGTAGCATTTGCAGAATGTGGAGACGCCCTCTGGCTGCTGTTCCGTCCATCGCCCCTACAGTCCAAGGCCGAAAAGGTTGGTACTCTTGAATGAGTCGATGGTGGTCGGCAGCAGCGATTCGTTGATGAGTTGGTACACGTGAAGCAGGGCCTTAATCTCAGGCGGAAGCACCAACTTCACGCCGAGAAGAGGGGGCGGAGACGCCATTTTGAGGAGAACACTTCTTCTTACTGCCAAATTTCTCTTATTATGCAGAATATTGTATCAATAATTGGCGGTAGCAGACGCGTAATTTGGGTAAATCGGAGAGATAATGATGGAGTACGAGGCCGCATCGAGGCCAACCAGCGGCGTCTTCAGACGCTGCACGTGCCGAGGCTGCAGCCGCGTGTCCGTTCTTCTGTCCGTAAGAAGCGCGAGGTGGAAGACGCAGAACCTGTGCGAAGATCACTACGTCAACGCCAACTCAGAGAAAATGGTCCTGAAAATGGGTCCCCGGCATTTTTGGAGCTCGATCCGCTGCCCGTGCGTTCCAAACGAGTGAGGACTTCGACCCCGCAGCCTCTCGACCTACCGGTGACGCTGTCTACAGAGCTACAGAGCTCGAATTCCAGCAGGAAAAGTCATATATCCAGCTCACAACTTGAAATTTCCGTTGGGGAATTCCACGCCAAGTGTCTGGGCACCCAACTGCTGCCAATGGGCAAGCAAACGGTCATGCAGGGTCTGTGTCCATCGGGTTTTGTGGCCAAATTCTCCAAGATGAGCGGCGTGCAGCCGTGGAAGAACGCGGTGGTGCTGTTCGTGAATGTTGAAAATGACTCATTCTATGACAATATTTTCCATCAAGAAGAGGTGGACGGACGCAATGTGGTGCATTTCCAGTGGTTCGGACAGAATCGGTGGCATGAAGAGTCTCCATTGGCGGTGAGACTGAGGAGTGTGAAGA